>QODF01000171.1:249652-265191 GCA_024372805.1 Oostethus manadensis
AATCTCCGTTGGGCATCTCTGTGTGGAGTTTGCATGTTCTCCCCGTGCGTGTGTGGGTTTTCTCCGGGTACTCCGCTTTCCTCCCACATTCCAAAAACATGCATGTTAGCTTCATTGGCCGCTCTAAATTGTCCATTAGAGTGTGAATGTGAGTGATTGTTTGTCTGTATGTGCCGTGTGATTGGCTGGCGACCGGTCCAGGGTGTGCCCCGCCTCTCGCCCAAAGTCTGCTGGGGTAGGCTCCAGCATCCCCGCGACCCTAATGAGGATAAGCGGCATAGAAAATGAATGAACATTTTAACAAGGGAACAGCTATATTCTCTCACTCGTGTTACTGCGGTAGCATTCCATATTGCATTTCTCCGTCAAAAAAAGTGAACTGTCAACCTTATATTGAGTATATGGGTGGTGGGAGGCCCACCACAATGTATGCGGTGATTAACTACGTGACTGCGTATGGGCTATGCTGCTTAGGGCTTTTAAAGATAGCACACATACCTGCTGATGGTATATGCCGAGCAAGGCTCATACCGTGCGAATAGAAAAAAGGGCAAAAAATTAGATAAACTGAAGATCGGCTAGATAGATGGTTGCCCTGATGGTTAAATGTTAGAGAGTGGACAGTGGCAATTGAAGAGAGAAGGGCAGGGTTCTGGAGCTGAATCTAATGTCATAATCACCGCAGTCGCTCTCATTGCAAGTGTGGATGAGTGATCAGAGGGGAATGTCTACAGAAAGCTAGCAGGCTTTGAAGGTGGAGATGCGGGTCAGAAGTAGAAAATGGAGTGATATTGTAGTTTTAGAAAACAAACAAGCTGCGGGCTAGAAATATACACACACCCCTGCCGGAGCTGCGAATACAAACGCTAAATGCAAAATGAATTAACGCTCACACCTACAAGTAGTGAGTTAAATTCCACAAAAAACATCAACCCTCAGTGCCTGGGAGGTCATGCTGACACATAATGGTACTCTCATTTCTGGGTCAGATGCGTGCAAAGAAAAAACAGGAAGTGAGGTTTGGCGGCTCTTGCAGAAAAGAGGAAGAGAGAACACGCTCGGTGTGCTCCTTTTTCCCACACTTATCTTCCGCTTCTCCAGAGCAGGGAAGGTTTTTTATTTTTTTATTTTTCCAATAATGTACGCGCACACAATATTTACATTCATTCATTCATTTTCTATGCCGCTTATCCTCATTAGGGTCGTGGGCGTGCTGGAGCCTATCCCAGCTGACTTTGGGCGGGAGGCGGGGTAATATATATGACATATATAATATAATAATAATAAATATCATGTATATATACCAATTATATATACCATAATATAATATAATAGCAAAAGCTGAAAACGGAGAGAATTTACAATACATACAAAAAAATCAATTTCCTGTGCTGTAGGTTAGCAAAGTATATACAGTATTTATAATTTTGAGGGTTAAAAAAAGCTGCAAATAATCACACATAGTTTACATGATGATGTATGATGTAGTTTGACCAGCAGGGGGCACCCTAAGATAAGTGAAACATCTTTTTGTTCCCTGGACTTGAGTCTGTGCACTTACTATCATTGGCTTTTTTCCAACTAAAAACAATGTGGTATGCATTACAATGCAAATGGCATTGGTTTTCAAACTGAGGGGCGCGCCCCCTGGGGGGTGGGGGGCGCCACCATGACAGTGGGAGGCTACCATGCACACTTTTCCTTATTCCCAATTGACTACAGGCTGCTGGGGTGGGTGGATGGAAAATCATCATCAAGAATGGTGAACAAAACCCATTATCTCTTCCATCCGCCGGAGTTTCGCTATCTGATCACGTGACCGCATACTTCCTATTTCTCGTAAACCAAGTGGTGTTTTTTTCCACAATCCCCTCAACCTCCCCGCAGCCCACACTGCTTCTTCTGAACAAAGTCAAATGTCAACGTGCGTGAGTGTTTATGTGCGTCCCAGTGCAGGTCACAGCTTTCACACGCAGCACGAAAGCCGTTTGCAACCGCTTCTGGCGCGACAATAACAACGTCTCTCCGGGTAACGATTGGCTTCACTAAAAGAATGCGATTCGAAATTCGACTTAACCGGATGAGCGCATGTGCCGTGCACGTGTTGCAAAACCGGCTTGCCTGACATTGTCCAGCATCTCATTCCATGTCGACAAGGCCCTGATAACAGAGGGAAGGTGGCTCCTCTGGAATCTCCAGAATGGAACCTCTGGAGGGCCTCAGGCTACACCCTCACTTTTTGGGAATTCGGCCTCGACCTACCGCATGCTCCAAACTGATAGTCTGCGGTATTCCACTCCCATGCTCCTGCAGCTTACAGTTCCATTTGACCCAATCCACGTCTACGTCTTCCTGTCCACAGGTTTTCGTGAATGTGATTTCATAATAAAATTGATTTTGATCCTCGAATATGACTGAGATAGTAGGCAAGTAACATAAATTCATAAAGTGCATGGTAGAGTTCAAGGCTCTACTTAGCAGTTCTATTCCAAGGGCCTCAAACTCGCGATGCGATTTGTGGCGCCCACCTTAATATGAAAGTTTAATGTTTTATATGAATTGCACTTTTTACGGTGTTGTGGAAGGAGCTGAAACACCTACTACGGTGGGGTGTATGGCTATCAGGGGTGTGACATTGACCGCGCTTGATGCATGCAGAGAAACATTTTTCAATGAGTGAAAATTTGATGATTTTGAGAATATTGTTAGTCGTTTTGCACAACTTCTTTACACCGGCGTCCTTGTTTATCTTATTTGGTGTTAAAAACAATTTTAAAAAGACGTTTGACAAGATTGGATTTTTAAAAAAATGTTTAATTTAAATTGCAAGTGCGACAAGGCTGTGGCCCAGTCTGTGCCGGTCTCTGCCTCCAGCGGGCCCAAGGCAAGTTGAGTTTGAGACCCCTGTTCTACTCAATGCAAAAGCACCATTCACTTCGAGCGGCACTCCATCTAATAAAAAGAAGAGGACATGGGGGGTTAGCAAGCAGCATTTAGCCCGCTGCTAATAAAAGGATGGGCTGTGTAAGGAAATGCGCACCAACAGGATCTCATCATTGTCATTGTGTTGTGATCGCATGTCGTTGCCGGTCACTCACTGAGGTGCATTGCAAAATGCATTTATGTTTCTTTAGTTTACAGTTCAGGTTGGTTACTTTGTGCGCTGCAGGGATTGGCTGTGTACCAAGAACACAAGATCTGTGTGCAACTTAGAGGTATGCATGCAGCCTTTCCTTCTCCAGCAAAAATTCTGATACTTTGTTGCAAAAGTCTGATCACCTCCCGGGGAGTTTGGATGTATAATGCTCCATCTTGGAAGTCTAATTGATTAATGCGCTCAGCAGAGCATGAACATATTTTGAATGGATCTGACTTTCTGCCAGCTAATGCTGCAAAACAAACTGGCTTTTCCTCTATGGAAGTACAGCAGTGACAAGCACCTTCCATCACACGTGCCGGACCCCATCAAGATGCAGCAGTACTGCAAGGGCTTCTTGTGTGACATTCCATACAATTTACTGTCCAAGAATAATGAACAATCAAACTGAAACTGGTAGCGGCCATGACCCAATTCCGTGTGAAGGCACACTTAACTAGGGAGTGTTCAAATGTAGTGTTTTTACAAAGGTCAGATCATTACATGTGTGTAATAAATACTCCTTCTGTAAAATGCCAAGTTCATGGTCCAACACGCTCCTTAACGGCTACAGCTTTTTCATCCCATGTCCGTCATTGAGCTGTCAATCAGTCATCTACTGCGATCAGGACGTAATGCTGCGATATTTAATGGCGTTCCATTTATTTGCGTGACGCACGGACTATTCTACAGCAACATTATAAAAGTTACTTAAGGTCGATGTGACACACTGACATACTTGGACCCAGCTTAGTGCCTCAGAATTAAAAAGTCCAGATTTACGTCCAGAGGCCAAGTAGTAAGTGCATAAATATTACATTTTATGGCCTTTTTTTTCATGTGCATGTGTACTGAGCTAACCCCAGCCCGAGGAAATGCCAAAAACTGTCAAATGGGGTAGCTCCCCTCGCATGCCACGTTGCCTAGGCAACACACAAGTATGACTGCCAGACAAATTCTGCGGTGAGGATGGAGTCCCACGGCATCAAAGCCAAGTTAAACATACAAGCCATCAGTCTTTCAGCAGACGTAGGCCTTTGTTTGCATATACTTATAACCGGAGCAGACAAGGCCACATATGGACAAATATTCCTGGACATGCATCTGCAGCAAAGAACACATACAGTACATGCCCTTGAGGTTTGCCGTTTTTTTTTGTAGGGGAAAAAAAACTCTCACTCCTCCGGTGATTACCATCTTCAAGGGAGGAGGGGAGGTAGGAGAAGAGGGGAATACCTCATGCTAAAGCAGTGGTTCTCTGTTATTTTCTGTCAGGCGCCCCCAAGGGGCCAGAAATGTTGTGCCCCCCGCCCAATTTGGACAACTGATAATATCTGTTTATTTATCTGTACTGTGCAAACTGAACTTGAACGTAAAACCAGCAAAATGCAACAAAACGGAGAGCAGTGAAGTGTATTAAAGAGTCAAACGGTATTGCAAATTTGGAAATATTAACGGGTTTGCAAAAACATTGAAAGTACTCCCTGCTTCTCCCCCCCTTCCCCCCCATGAACATGTGTTCTCTGGACATGCAGAAAAAAATGAAATGTAAAAATGCATTAACAAATGTAATGGGAGTATTTTTATGTATTGCTATTTTTTGCACTTTGCATGGTCATTTGCACTTCATCCACTTTGGACATGAAAGTAAATTGTACTGTGACCTGCAACATTGTAAATACCATAATTATTCAGTATATGTCATGTATATAATCACAATTATATACATGCCATGTAAATATGTATAGTAGTACTCTCCTGTCCCCCACTATGTACACTTATTATTATTCATTTTTTCATTTTCTATGCCGCTTATCCTCATTAGGGTTGTGGGTATGCTGGAGCCTATCCCAGCAGACTTTGGGCGGGAGGCGGGGTACACCCTGGACTGGTCGCCAGCCAATCGCAGGGCAGACAAACAAACATTCACACTCTAATGGACAATTTAGAGCGGCCAATGAAGCTAACATGCATGTTTTTGGAATGTGGGAGGAAAGCGGAGTACCCGGAGAAAACCCACACACGCACGGGGAGAACATGCAAACTCCACACAGAGATGCCCAACGGAGATTCGAACCCCGAACCTCCTGACTGTGAGGCCAATGTGCTACCCACTCTTCCACCGTGCAGCCCGCTTATTATTATTATTGTAACCTATTATTATTGAGACTGAAAGTGACCGGAGTCAAATTCCTAGTGTGGCAACACGTATGGCCAATAAAGCTGATTCTGATGAAGATTAGTAAATGATATGCTAAATATTTTAGTAACATTACCTTGGCCCAAATATAAGATGAACCTTTTAAGTTTGTTCTGTTTTTTTGAAAAAATCTTTGTGCAGACGAACCACAAACAAGGACTGAATGCATTTGATTTTAAATCAATAAAATATTTGGTATTTTGCAACAAAAATGATATAATTCCAAGCTCCAGGAGATTCATTGAGCACAATTATGTTAAAATTAAGTCGCCTTTTTCGGGGGACATGAAAAAAAAGTTCTGGCAAAACTTGCTTGGTGCCTTTTTGTTGGTTTGCACAAACAAATGTCTCCACAAAAAGGCTTTTTCAGAATGTTTTCTAGGGGAGAAAATACCATGTTTTATTTGGATCAGTACATTTAAATTGTATTTTTAGACGTTTACTCCAAAGCTGCAAGCTCCAAAATTTTAACTTTTTGTGCAATCGACTAAAATTACCTCAGTTTGCTGGAATGAATTATAATTTAATTATATTCAATTTTAAAATTTGTTGAAAACCAAGCATACGATTTACATAAACCTCTTTAAATTGTCATAACTCTTTTAATATCAGACCTGATTTTGCCCACTTTCTGTTGTGCTGAAGTTATGGTGTTGCTCTTCATAGTATCATTTGGTAGTGCGTTCTTTTTTTACGTCAGGGAGGTCTTGGGGTCAGCTCACCTCCGCTGTTAAAGATTAAAGCGAAGGATTCTCTGCCGCGTGCTTCTAAATTTGCGATGCCGTCACAATTGAGAGACAAAGGTCTGAGCTTCATGAGACACGAACCTCATGGCCCCTCATCACATGCCTTCAAATTCACGTTGACCCCAATTTCACCATGCCCTTCTAGCTCTCTTTGGGAGTCCTGCATCAGCTGTAATGGGATGTGACGGATGTTTGAGGGGAAGCGCTGTGAGAAGACGCTACTCGGTATGGTCTGGCGTCTGGACACTTCATGGGAAGGAGAGCCGGGTCTGGCCTACAAGCCTCCTTTTTCTCTTTGGGGGTCTCTCTCCATTTGTTGTATGGCTCGTCTTCCCATTTACCTTCTCTTGTTTGACATCCTTCTTCCCCGGCGTGTCCTCCCTTCTCCCGCTCTCCAGCTCATCCATTATTCCGTTCGCTTGTCTTTTGTTTCTCAGATCTGCCGGGAGTACGAAGCATGGAATGCTGCTGGCAGCCCCCCTCCCCACAACTCCTCCTCTGGAATTCCCATGCTGGGCCATAGTGGGTGGGATTGAGCGATCGTAGAGGTCATAACCAAGGAAGTGAATTAGGAAGTTTTCCCAGGGGTTTGGCTTTTGAACTGATCCAGGTCTGTGACCGCATGGATGGGTGATACGGAGATCCATGATGCATGTACGGGGCAACATTTTCTCAACAAGTGTTGTTGTTTTTTTGATAAATGCGTTTTGAGTTACTAACAAAGAATAATGGAAATGACTCTAATTCGGGGTTCGAATTAAAATCTCGGCATGGAGCTCTCAATAGCCCCATCCAGGCGAAGACGAGGCATAATACTTCATCAAACCCGCGCATCGTCCAGACGAAGCCGGCGTTTTCGGGGTCTGTAAACGAACACTTTGGAGACCAGGTCCCAGAGTGGAAAGATCTGAAGACGCCGTTTACGCAGCTCCCTAGTTACGGGCTCGCCCCAGCTTCTATAACGATTGCGTCATAGCTCCACCCCTTACAATCCAGTGTGACTCGAAGCAACAGTTCCACTTCATCGTCGGTCCAGTTCGGCCTCTCGTACTTGCCGCCTTGTTTTATGTTTCCTGCTCAACTGCTAGCTCCATCTTTACAAGAACAAAGGTCCGCGTCTTTTGCTCCTTGGTCATGTCGACCCTGCTTTACGGTTGTGAAGCCTGGTCGCTGACCGACGGGCTGAGGCGCAGACTGGATTCCTTCGCAACCACGTCCCTTCGGCGAATCTACGGCTATCGATGGAAGGCCTTTGTGTCGAACCAAAAGGTACTTGACACGGCGCAGATGGGACAGGTCTCTTGCCAGATCCGCCAACGGCAATCGTGATTCTACGGACACGTGGCTTGATTTCCCCCAGAGAACCCTGCTCACCGGTTTGTTAGTGTTAGGGACCCGGGGGGCTGGACCTGACCGGTGGGGCGTCGGCGTGTTTCGTGGTGGTCGCAAGTGCGGGGCTACATGGATGGGTGGTCAATGGGCCTGGCGTTTGCCTGGAGTGCTGCTCGGAGAAGGCCTGGGTTGTGGAAGGCCCGAGCGGACGCTGTNCTGCTCAACTGCTAGCTCCATCTTTACAAGAACAAAGGTCCGCGTCTTTTGCTCCTTGGTCATGTCGACCCTGCTTTACGGTTGTGAAGCCTGGTCGCTGACCGACGGGCTGAGGCGCAGACTGGATTCCTTCGCAACCACGTCCCTTCGGGGAATCTACGGCTATCGATGGAAGGCCTTTGTGTCGAACCAAAAGGTACTTGACAGGGCGCAGATGGGACAGGTCTCTTGCCAGATCCGCCAACAGCAATCGTGATTCTACGGACACGTGGCTTGATTTCCCCCAGAGAACCCTGCTCACCGGTTTGTTAGTGTTAGGGACCCGGGGGGCTGGACCTGACCGGTGGGGCGTCGGCGTGTTTCGTGGTGGTCGCAAGTGCGGGGCTACATGGATGGGTGGTCAATGGGCCTGGCGTTTGCCTGGAGTGCTGCTCGGAGAAGGCCTGGGTTGTGGAAGGCCCGAGCGGACGCTGCGAAGTGCCTTCGTGGCACGTGCTCCCATACCTGACCCGAGACAGTATTGTAATGCAGAATAGACAAAGAAATTTAACCTTGTTACTGAGCTCCTACAGAATTCCTGCAGAATACCAAACATGTATTTTTTCTTGCTGTTAATACAGTACTTGTCCAATAAAGCGGATTCTGAACATTTGCAATAAAATCGGTGTTAACATCGATTAATGCCAGTTCCAGTACCCCTCTCTGTATTGTCATTGTTCATAGTGACAAAGTAACCTTATGAACAATGGCAAAACAGTTGCCTCAATGGTCTCTTGACTAATTTGACAAACCAGAAAACACTACCCCGAGAACTTTGGTGGAGAATTGCACAGGACATGCTCAACTCCAATGCTGAACTTTGAAAGGCTCATGACGGCATCTGATGGGACAGCAGGAACATTAATCAGCTGGAGCCACAGCCGAAGGATACGAGAGCCGCATCCGAATCCAGAGCCACGGGTTGCCGACCCCTGATATAGAACCATCCATCCAATCCATATTCTAAACCGCTTGCCTTCATTAGGTCTGGAGCCTATCCGAGCTGACTTTTGGGCACCAGTCGGTCACAGTGCACATATGGACGACAACAACAACCATTCACATCCACACCGATGGACGGCTGTGCAATGACGGCCCAATGCTTGTGTTTGTTTGTTGAACAATTATGATTCATGATCAAGTGATGCCATCCTTTTTGCAACTGTCTGATGCTCATTCCTGTTTGTTAAATGCGGAAGGAAGTAGCATACCACTGATTACACCAAGTGGGGTGCGCACACACACACACACACACACTTTAGTGAGCACTGGGTCGGTGGCTCCAACGGTCACACCAATGAAAAGATCTGTGTGTGGCAGCCGCTGCCATTCCAGGGTCTCTTTTCTCCTCCCGAGCCCTTTGTGTCTCTTCCAAGAAGAGCAAGTTCAGTCATCCACAAAGGGAGTGGCAAGAGGAGGGAAAGTGAGGCTGAACGCTTCTTTCTTTGTTGCACTTCAAAGGCTACTCTTGCCACTCGGGTGCCAATCATCCACGCCAACAAAAAAGTCTTCAGGTTTTTTTTCAAGTTCTCTTTTTCCCGTCATGCACACACGCTGGGTTGTAAGCGAAGAGGAGAAGAGGAGATGATGCCAGACTGGGATGCAACAGTTGTCAAGTGGTTTTCAAACATGACTGAATGGAGGACAGCACATGGTACACGATAAGGCGTGGAAAAACCTTCTATACACAGATGCAAACCCAACATTTATATCAAGGAGGTGTCCGTTTTAAACGGGGATTTATTTTTACAAATACATGCATGAGGATGGATAACCGTTATTTTTACTAATTACTTTGGTAATGGGACAAAACCAGTCAGCATATAACTTTGTGCTAAGGGGACCGTGGCCTCCCCCCAAAAAAATCACCTTCAATATAGTTACTGTATATTAAAGCAAGTTATTGATATTAACTTATTATAATGGAAAGGCTCCCAATGATTCAAATGTAAAGCAGTTTCCAATCAATATTACAGCTGTCCCTACTACTGCAATGGCACAGCCATTTTTTTACACAGGTGCTGCTGTCAGCCACAACTCACGCCAGTAAATTGTGATGTAATGTGTGAATTGCAAACGAATCGCCTCTCTTTGAAATGAACGACAAGAGCCGGTCTGCGTCGTTGGGAGCCAAATGACAGCCGATTTGTTTTGTCCTTACTTTTTTCCGTTAAACTGTGACGCAATAGTGGCGGGCTTAAACACACAACACACAAAGGAGGGGTTTTTGTCACCGGGATGCTGCTTTTTCTTTTTGTTTTGCACTTTTTAATGAATATTTTGTTGGAAGTTGTCTTGTTTGATGCATGCAGAGATTTACCCTTGTCTATTGAGATGGGTCTTGTATTGTGTAATATGTTATTGTATTATATATTATTTGCTGTTCATTGAGAATTTCAACAAATCCATCCATCCATCCATCCATTTTCCACCGCTTATCCGGGTCCGGGTCGCGGGGGCAGCAGCTTCAGTAGGGAAGTCCAGACTTCCCGGTCCCCAGCGACCTCTTCCAGCTCCATCGGGAGGACACCAAGGCGTTCCCAGGCCAGCTGTGAGACATAGTCCCTCCAGCGTGTCCTAGGTCTTCCCGGGGGCCTTCTCCCGACCGGGCATGCCCGAAACACCTCACCAGGGAGGCGCCCGGGAGGCATCCGGACTAGATGCCCGAGCCACCTCAACTGGCTCCTCTCGATGTGAAGGAGCAGCGGCTCTACTCTGAGCTCCTCCCGGATGGCCGAGCTCCTCACCCTATCTCTTAGGGTGAGTCCAGCCACCCTACGAAGGAAACTCATTTCCGCCGCTTGTATCCGCGATCTCATTCTTTCGGTCATGACCCATAACTCATGACCATAGGTGAGGGTGGGAACGTAGATCGATCGGTAAACAGAGAGCTTTGCCTTCCGGCTCAGCTCTCTCTTCACCACGACGGTCCGGTACAGCGACCGCATTACTGCAGATGCTGCACCGATCCGTCTGTCGATCTCACGCTCCAACCTTCCCTCACTCGTGAACAAGAACCCGAGATACTTGAACTCCTCCACCTGAGGCAAGACCTCACTCCCAACCCGGAGGGTACAGTCCACCCGTTTCCGACTGAGAACCATGGCCTCGGATTTGGAGGTGCTGAGTCTCATCCCAGAAGCTTCACACTCAGCTGCAAACCGCTCCAGTAAACGCTGAAGGTCACAGCCTGATGAGGCCATAAGGACCACATCGTCTGCAAATAGCAGAGACGAGATCCTAAGGTCACCAAGCTGGACTCCCTCAACACCTTGACTGCGCCTAGAAATTCTGTCCATGAAGATTATGAACAGAATCGGTGACAAAGGGCAGCCTTGGCGGAGGCCAACGTTCACCGGAAACAAGCTCGACTTACTGCTGGCAATGCGAACCAGGCTCCTGCTTCGATTGTACAAGGACCGAATGGCACGTAGAAGCGGACCATCAATCCCGTACTCCCGGAGCACCCCCCACAGGACACCACGAGGGACACGGTCGAATGCCTTTTCCAGGTCCACAAAGCACATGTAGACTGGTTGGGCAAACTCCCACATACCCTCGAGTACCCTTGCAAGGGTGTAGAGCTGGTCCAGTGTTCCGCGACCGGGACGAAAACCACATTGCAGCTCCTCTAACCGAGGTTCGACTAACGGTCGTACCCTTCTCTCCAGCACCCTGGAGTAGACTTTCCCAGGAAGGCTGAGGAGTGTGATCCCCCTATAGTTGGAACACACCCTCCGGTCACCCTTTTTAAAAATGGGGACCACCACCCCGGTCTGCCAGTCCAGAGGTACTGTTCCTGACTTCCATGCAATGTTGTAGAGGCGTGTCAACCAACACAGTCCTCCAACATCCAGAGCCTTGAGAAATTCTGAGCGGAACTCGTCTACCCCCGGAGCCTTGCCACTGGGGAGTGATTTGACTACCCCAATTACCTCAGCCACGGTGATAGAACTGTCCACGTACGTATCCTCAGACTCTGCTTCCTCTATGGAAGGCATGTCAGTGGGATTGAGAANGCCAGATGGAACGGGACACACACCTTCCAAAAAGTTCTACTTTTGTCTCGTCAGTCCACAAGATCTTTTCCCAAAAGTCTTGGCGGTCATCATTTTGTGTTCAATGATGTTCTCTTTGACTAATAGTTAACTCTTTTTTATGAGCAGAAACATTTAAGTGTGACAAAAGGTCAAGAAGGGGGCAAATAGTTTTTCACACCACTGTATGTGCATATGTTTTGACTAATAATAGGCCTGCCTGTTTGTATTTATTTGGAATTTGTTTACCATGTAAATTGTACAAATGAAAGCTTTATGTTTTCAGAGGTAGAAAAATGGGGCGTGGTTTTGAGGTCACAAATTGAGCCTTGCTATTTGTACAAATACTTGGAGGACAACAAGGATGGACAACTGAGTTTTTTGGGGAATGGAAGGTCCAACTACCGCAATATTTTCTCTGGTTTGTTGCATGGCTGAGAGACCATGCTGATGTGTTTTGTAGTATGTTTATTTATGCAAAATAGAAGGAAAACAAAGTCTTCTGAGGATGGGGGTAAAATGCAGGTAGTGTCTATGTAGTTGTTCACAAATTAAGGCCAGGCGTCTATGAAAGTGGGAATCGAGCTGCACATTTTGGGTGTGGATCCAGATAAAACCTTTCTGTTTTGTTATGGAGGCCAGCAGCAATTTATTGAAACATCCTTATTTGAGTTGAAAATAAATCCATGATTAAAAAGGATGTCTCCCGGCTACTTACTTACATAGAAAAAACATTTATGAATGCTTCATTCCCTTTGACAGATCACTAAGATGACCGCATTCATTTGCAACAATGGAGAGCTGGACCCCGATGAAACGGCCCTCACGTTGATGTTTGGGAAGTGACTCAAACTGCCGCCGACAGGGCGAGCGGGACAGCAGTCGGCTGAGGGCTTAGCGAGAGCGACAAGACGAGAAGGCGAGACGAGAGGGGGGAAAGTGAGGCGAAAGGAACAAGGCTTGGCCCGGCCTCTGCAGATCATCACGAGGTAAACTAGTGGAGACAGGAGAGAGAAGAATGAGAGAAAACAAAGGATGAAAAAAGGTGAAAGCTGAACCCTCTAAAGTGTGGGAGCAGAGACTGGAAGCTTGGGGGACGGGGTTCTTGACCCCGGGGACCCCAGTTGTAAAGGCGGTTGAAATGAGAAAGTCCCTCATGTCCAGACATAGGGAGTGGGTAATAAATACGACCCATTTTCAATGAGCAATAAATCTTATTTTATGTGAATTCTTTTTAAGACAATCAACGGAAAAGAAGGCAAAGATCATTCAAATCATTCTAAAAAACACTTTCCATAAAACATACAAGTACTAATGGATTCGAAGCGGAGGGTGCGGATAAACTACATTCAGTTGTCACATGCACAGCTAAATAGAAATGTTTTCATCCTGGATTTGGACATTGTGAAAGTTTCGGCTTATCGCACATCTTCTGGTAGACTTTAACGCGGCCTCACCGTGTTTCATCCTGACTCTGGGAACCTGCAGGAGACCACGCCTTAAGCTTCTCACAGCCCGAGATGGTCCGCGTGGCTCTAACATGTCAGAGATGTACTTTGAAAAGTCCCAAGCAGAGCTTTTCGAAAGTCTCTCCTATAAGCAACAGGAAGCCTGTGCAGAGACCTGAGCGCTGGACTAATACCCGGTTCTAGTCCTGACCCAAGCAGGGAGAATTTCAAGGTGGCTGATAACACCTTTTCTGCTTTTCTGTGGGCCACGGAAAATAATTTCACTTTTGTCTGAGTCAACCACAAAGAAAGCGATCACTGATTAGTTAATCAATTTTTTGGGGAAAAGGGCGACATACTCGGGGAGCAATGCAAGGGACAACTGTACATTTATAATACAGTTCAATGGACAAATATTATATTATATATTGTGTTATTATTTGTTATTTTTTAAGTTGAAACAAATAAACCGTACTACACCATAGCAACAATGCTGAATTCTATTATTCCCATTGCTTCTAATGGGGGCATTAGTTAGAAATTAGAAGACATCCAGCATGGAACAGCGTCCTGCAGCACTTTGTGTCCGAGTTCCGTAAGAAATATATACCATATAACGCCTTTGCATCTTCACTTTCGTCGGATCTCGGCAATTTCCATTTGGTGGTGGGGGAAGCAGCACGTCCGACTAACTTAACGAGCCTTTTTTTCTTCCTAGAGCCGGCAATGGTGGGTTTTCCATCCTCATTGTGTCCATTTATTCAAACATCTAAAGCAGCAGTAAATCCAATTATGCTATCTCTGTGGGTCTAGGATAATAAAATCTTTAAATTCAAGCAAAAGATTAATTTCTTGTTGATGGCCTCATTGATTTTCTTCCCTCATTTATGTAATTGGGTGGTATTCCGTTAAGCGTTATGTGTGTGCATGCAAAATGGAAATCTGTAGGCTTTAAGAGAGGCATTGGCATGAATGGCATGCTGATGACGACGGCGGTTGCACTGCTCTACATCTGGTCTGCGGTCGTCCCCGAGTGACCGAGAGGCAAGGGTCGGTTGATGAAATCAATGCCGGCCCACTCCCAAATCCTAGAATTTCTCTTCAGTTCAGCACGTTCAACCAAAGAATTTATTCTGAAGCTGTAGAAAATGAAAGCACTACACTATGTTTGACCTTTCCAGCATCATTAGCAGAGAAACGGAGAAACGCACCACAAACATACAGTACCTATCATACTGCAGTTCCCAGGCCAGCTGAGAGACATAGTCTCCCTGACGTGTCCTGGGTCTTCCCTGAGGCCTCCTACCGGTTGGACATGCCCTGAACTCCTCCTCAGGAAGGCGTTCGGGAGGCATCCTAACCAGATGCCCGAGCCATCTCATCTGACTCCTCTCAATGCGGAGGAGCAGCGGTTCTACTCCGAGTCTCTCCCGGATGACAGTCACCCAGTCACCCTGCGGAGAAAACTCATTTCGTCCGCTTGTACCCGCGATCTTGTCCTTTCGGTTACTACCCAAAGCTCATGACCATAGGTGAGGGTAGGAACGTACATCGACGGGTAAATCGAGAGCTTTGCCTTTTGGCTCAGCTCTCTCTTCACCACGACAGACCGGTCCAGAGTCCGCATCACTGCAGACGCCACACCAATCCGCCTGTCTATCCCGCGTTACATCATTCCATCACTCCTGAACAAGGGACCACCACTCCGGCCTGCCAGTCCAGGGGCACCGACCCCGACGTCCACGCAATGCTGCAGAGTCGTGTCAACCAAGACACGCCCAAAGCATCCAGGGCCTTAAGGAACTCCAGGGGGATCTCATCCACCCCCAGGACTCTTTCTTCAGCTTGACGGCATCCCCCACCACTGGTGTCCACCAACGGGTTCTGGGATTACCGCCACGACAGGCACCGACCACCTTAGGGCCACAGCTCGGATCGGCCGCATCGACAATGGAGGCACGAAACATTGCCCACTCGGATTCAATGTCCGCTGCCTCCCTCGGAACATGGTCAAAGCTCTCCCGCAGGTGGGAGTTGAAACTCCTTCTGACAGGGGACTCTGCCAGGCGTTCCCAGCAGACCCTCACAATGCGTTTGGGTCTGCCAGGTCTGACCGGCATCCTCCCCCACCATCGGAGCCAACTCACCACCAGGTGGTGATCAGTTGACAGCTCCGCCCCTCTCCTCACCCGAGTGTCCAAAACATGTGGTCGCAAGTCCGACGACACAACCACAAAGTCAATCATCGAACTGCGGCCCAGGGTGTCCTGGTGCCAAGTGCACATGTGGACACCCTTATGCTTGAACATGGTGTTCGTTATAGACAATCCGTGACGAGCACAGAAGTCCAATAACAAGACACCGCTCGGGTTAAGATCAGGGGGG
>QODF01000171.1:265559-280307 GCA_024372805.1 Oostethus manadensis
AAACATTGCCCACTCGGATTCAATGTCCGCTGCCTCCCTCGGAACATGGTCAAAGCTCTCCCGCAGGTGGGAGTTGAAACTCCTTCTGACAGGGGACTCTGCCAGGCGTTCCCAGCAGACCCTCACAATGCGTTTGGGTCTGCCAGGTCTGACCGGCATCCTCCCCCACCATCGGAGCCAACTCACCACCAGGTGGTGATCAGTTGACAGCTCTGCCCCTCTTCTCACCCGAGTGCCCAAAACATGTTGTCGCAAGTCCGACGACACAACCACAAAGTCAATCATCGAACTGCGGCCCAGGTTGTCCTGGTGCCAAGTGCTCATGTGGACACCCTTATGCTTGAACATAGTGTTCGTTATAGACAATCCGTGAAGGGCACAGAAGTCCAACAACAAGACAGTGTTCGGGTTAAGATCAGGGGGGCCGTTCCTCCCAATCACACCTCTCCAGGTCTCAATGTCGTTGCCAACATGAGCGTTGAAGTCACCCAGCAGAACAAGGGAATCCCCCGAGGGAGCACTCTCTAGTACTTCCTCTAAAGACTCCAAAAAGGGCGGGTATTCTGAACTGCCATTTGGCGCATAAGCGCAAACAACAGTCAGGACCCGTCCGCCCACCCGAAAGCGTGGGGAAACTACCCTCTCGTTTACTGGGTTAAACTCCAACTTGCAGGCTTGGAGCCGGGGGGCAACAAGAATTGCCACCCCTGCTCGTCGCCTCTCATTGCTGGCAACACCAGGGTGGAATGAAGTCCAGCCCCTCTCGAGAAGACTGGTTCCAGAGCCCTTGTCGTGCGTTGAGGTGAGTCTGACTATATCTAGCCGAAATTTCTCCACCTCGTGCATCAGCTCATGCTCCTTCCCTGCCAGTGACATCCCACGTACCAACAACTAGCTTCTGTAGCCGAGGATCGGACCGCCAAGGCCTCTCCCTCTTGGCTGCCACACAGCTCTCTTTGCACCCGACCCCTTTGGCCCCTCCCACAAGTGGTGAGCTCATGGGAGGGGGGACTCACGTAATCTTTTCGGGCTGTGCCCGACCGGGCCCCATGGGTGCAGGCCCGGCCATCAGACGCTCCCCATCGTGCCCTGCCTCCGGGCCTGGCTCCAGAGGGGGGCCCCGGTGACCCGCGTCCGGGCGAGGGAAAACGAAGTCCAATTGTATCATTCATCATTAGGGTCTTTTCAGCCACTCTTTGTCTGGTCCCTCCCCTAGGACCTGTTTGTCATGGTTGACCCTACCAGGGGCATGACAGCCCCCGACAACTTAGCTCCTAGGATCATTGGGACACGCAAACTCCTCCACCACGATAAGGTGGTGACTCAGGGAGGAGTGCTTTCATGGATCACTAAGGAAATTAAAAAATACTTACATTAGAGTGGCCATAAATCAGGATCTTTATAGTACATTTTTGAGTAAAACGATTAATCGATTACCAAAATAGTTGTCGATTATTTGGATAATTGATTAACGATCGATTCATCGATTAATCGTTGCAGCTCTAGTTCCAGGTCCTTACTAAGCGTGACAAACGATTTTAGCAGTCTATAAAGTTAATGTTTGAATGCAGTGGGGCAGCCTGTGAGGTTCACCTCGCCCCTGACTTGAAGTTCTTCCCTTCAACGGGGGAGATGTAGCCCTTTAAATGCAGTAGTCAGGTAGGGAGGTCTTGGTCACCAAACATGCTTTGTTGTAAACATCTAAATAATCCTCCATCTGGACAATCAAATTCCTTCATTCATTCAGCTGAGCAGAAAAATATCTTTAACGCATTTGACTGGCTGCAAAAAATAATGATTGGCACCCTGGCTAGTAGCACTCATCATGAATAAATTGGCAAATTGACAGTTTACAAAGGCTTGCAGGCTGTACTCTGCCCATTCTTTTATCTTAACATACTCCGAACGCCTTTAAAAGAAGAACAATCAAATATGCTGAACATGCCACTTTCAAATTGTGCAAATTTGGCATATTTTGTAAGCTGCTAGGACACATTTTGATGTACAGCATGTCAGCTTCAAGTAACACAGGATCTTAGTTTTGAGCTCCTTTTCGCGAAAGCCACTAATAACAAGTTTATTACACAAGTAATAATGCAATAGATTTTACATTATTGGCGGTTCCACTATTTCTGTCTGTCTATCTATCTATCTATCTATCTATCTATCTATCTATCTATCTATCTATCTATCTATCTATCTATCTATCTATCTATCTATCTATCTATCTATCTATCTATCTATCCATCCATCTATCTACCTACCTACTGAGATCATCTAGAAAACTAAACTGAAGAATCCCTAAAACAGAAGGGGGTGTGATGGGTTTGAGTGGTGGGGGTGGAGCAGCCCCCCTGCTTATCGATGCATGTGTGCTCTTCAGAAGCAAGGAAATGTGAGATGGCGTGATTGTGCGTGAAGAAAAGAGCGCGTGGGTGCCCACTTGTGAAGAGGTGATGCTGACGAGGAAAGAAAATGCCCGTCTTTGTACTCATGTTGGAACCCAAGATGACTGACAGTTGAACTCACTCACGCACACGCTATTACCTTTCGCCACGTGATGTTAGGAGCATGGCGGATGCTTGCTAAGCCCTCCTTCAGCGGCGTTAGAGCTTTCCAAAAATGATGAAGGTGACCAACACACATGCACACACACATGCAGTCCACCATCCTTCTTGTATAAACCCCCTAGTCGCCCCCCTGGGGCCAACAATCCTCTCTGCTCAGGCCACATGGTCCCCAAAGTGTTCACATCAATGCACCCCCCACCCTCCACCCCGTTAGCTCCTCCTTCAGATGTCCTCAATGAACCCACCAGTTGCCGCCTTCTCGATGACCGCCACAATGTCTGTGGATCACCCGAGGCTTTCAATGGGGGGGCTGGGGGTATGGTGGTCTTTCTTTGTGTGTTTGTGTGGGAGGATAAATGAAAGAAAGCGAGACTGCATCTCACACACACACACACACAACACACACACACACACACAACAGTCTCACCATAATAAAAGAACGATGATAATATGACAGCATAAATATAAATCACATTCCATTTTCTCATCTGCATCGGGGTCGTTGGGCCTGCGGCTTCCGCCCCCAGCTCTACCTCAACTGGCTTCTCTTAGTGTGAAGCACCAGCGTCTGTATCGTACCATTATAGGATAAGTCCTGCCATCCTACTCCTTTTGGCCGAGATCTTGTTCTCCAAGTCACGACCCAATCCTCATGACCATAGGTGAGGGGGGGAACATAGATGGATGGGACAAATGTGAGCTTTGCCTCATTTGGTGGGTCTACGGGGGACTCCGGAGCTGTTCGCTGCTTATGTGCTGCACCGTTGTCCTCCTCAAGCATGGATGCTGTCACCATTGCCACTTGCAGCAACGGAGATGAAAGTTCAAGTGCGGGAAATTTAGGGGGACCCATTTCAACTTCAGGAAAATAAGCGCAAAATACGGGATTTTCTCAGGAAAAATGGGAGGGTGGACAGGTTTGCATTTGCCACTAGCACATAACTTAGCAGGGTATGAACGTGTCGGAAAGCAGAAAGGAAAGCTTCAACAGACAACGAGGTGTTTCAGCGATTTGAATCTTTGGGTTGTTTTTTTGACATTAACACAGCTTGCCCTTGAATGCATCAGCCTTTGACCACATGGGATCGGAGGGAGCCCTAGGCGGACACTGCAGTGCCGTTACGGAACCTTCACGGGTCATCAATATGTCGAAGTACTTGGAAGATGCATTCAGCCCTAGAGGGAATTATTTGAGTGATTTTTTATGGGTTAGGGTTAGGGTTAGGGTTTAGGGTTAGGGTGGGTTAGGGTTAGGGTTTAGGGTTAGGGTTAGGGTTTAGGGTTAGGGTTAGGGTTAGGGTTAGTTAGTGGGTTAGGGTTAGGGTTAGGGTTAGGGTTAGGGTTAGGGTTAGTTAGTGGGTTAGGGTTAGGGTTAGGGTTAGGGTTAGTTAGGGTGGGTTCAGTGGTAGTTTGTGTGAATTAACCATAAGTCCAAGCGTTATTGACATACGCATATGTATATATTTTTGCAGAACGCCTCTTGTCTCTGCAAAATAGCCCATTTTGATACAAAAACAAGCAAACCAAAGGGTATGCATACCGTACATGAAATAAAAGTGGCACAATCCCAAGGAGCTGAGGTGAGTGCTAGCTGTTAGGAAGGCCGTTAACATCCATGGCCCAACTGGGCCAAAACAGCCACTAAAAATTATCCCGAGGGGACGTACTTTGAAAAGGTTAGAGGTGGCTCCGGAAAGTGCAATGCAACTTGTGCGACTCACACTCGGCACGGCAACAACAGCATGTCGTTTAAAACAGGTAAGACTGTGACGGCAACCCCAATAAGATAATATTGGAGTGAACATTGAAGCTTGTGGCTAACAAGCTGTTTGGACCCACAGACGGTTTTTTTCTCCCTTCACTTCTCCGAGATTGACCGTACATCACCTGTCAACACACCTGAAACTCAGAATGGTAATTTAAAAGCCCAAATCAATAATACAGATAGTAGTATGTCCCAAATCTAATGCAATAAAGTGGGACTCTGCGTCTGGGGGGTCCAGACGCTCACCACACCAGATCCTAACAGTTCTTTTATCGTGCATATGCATACCGAAATGGATGCTCACTTGCAACTTGCTTCCTAATCTGGGAACGCTGGAGGAGCTCAGCAGTCTGATGGCATTCATTTCTACGCCTGCAATGGATTTGCAATATTCTTTGATGGCAAGTGTTCGAGGTATGAAACATTGCAACCGTGTACCACCCACCTGAAATAACTTGAAATATTGAACATACATGGTTTATATAGTAAAAGAATATTTTACATAGTCATAATTTGGTAAAGCACCAATAAAGCCTCATTTTCAGGTTTTTTTTGGGGGGGGAATGGAGGCTGGAACACCAATATAAATGAAAGCTTCAAGATTAAACACTCTTAATGCACAGAATAATGATCCAACGTACTGGTTTGTTCATATAATGCACACACAGCAATGAACAACTTCACGCTCTGTCTCCTTTCTGCTCCGTTCTCCTTGGGCTGTGAGGCGTTCAGGCGCACTCATAATTGTGAGCGTTGGGCACTAATGGTTTGCCCCTTTTCAGTCGCGTACCCCCATCACAATTGGCGTACCCCCGGGGGTACGCATACCCCACTTTGGGTACCTAAGGAGTAGAGTTGAATTGAGATGTTTTGACCTGAAAACTAAGTGTTTGCAAGCGTTTAACCCGACTATACTCACCACCGACAGGGCTTCAGTTATAGCTAATGACTTCTTGTCATCCCGTGGGAGCAAATACAGCATAGGAGCGAGAACAAAGAAGGTGCATTCAAGGACTGTCAAACAGTGGGACAAATCGCCCTCGCATTAAACGTTCAACAACCGGGCCTTTTTAACTGTATGTAATTTTTGAATAAAATAATAGCCCATATTTCCAATATTGATATCCCTTTATTATTTTATCACATCCCTAAATTTGATGCTGTTATTGTAGTCGCATAGTGAATTCTTTACCACAAAGAGATTTACATCCCTACTGATTATTGGTAAAAACATACTTTTGAGTTAAATATGGACATAGTTACAAATAACGCGATGAAATATTTTAATCGACCGACAGCCCTATTTGCTACACATCCTAAAATAGACAATAGACAACGTGTGTGGGTTTTCTCCGGGTACCCCGCTTTCCTCCCACATTCCAAAAACATGCATGTTAGCTTCATTGGCCGCTCTAAATTGTCCATTGGAGTGTGAATGGTTATATATGTGCCCTGCGATTGACTGGCGACCAGTCCAGGGTGTACCCCGCCTCCCGCCCAAAGCCAGCTGGGATAGGCTCCAGCATACCCGTGACCCTAACGAGGATAAGCGGCATAGAAAATGGATGGATGAATGAACAAATGGATTACGTTGAATATTTCAAGTTAATGGAGGTTAAGAAAGGGATATGTTTTTTCGTGTGCGGGAGTAGGGGGTGCATGGCTTCCGGCCAAACGTCTGAGAGGGTACGTGACTGTAAAAGCCACTGCAATACACTTTTGTGACTTATTTAGAAAAGGCGAAGAACAGTGTAGGATTGGACCTTTAAAAACAAAGATCTCTTAGAATGTTGGTAAAAACCACAGAGAATGTACTTTCATACACATGTGTGCACGTGCAAATAATCACACACAGACCTTCCAAAAATAGGCCAAAACCAATGAATGGAGCATTTTTCTAATTCACACTGGACCTAGACCATCACTTGACACACACACACACACACCATTGAAATCATCTGAAGTAAAAATCTCCTGAAGCTTGCCGGACCAGAATGTCAAACACGATCTAATCAGAGCTGACGCCATCCACGAGCGTCTCATATCCCGATGCTCATCCTTCCTCCCTTTCCTCACACCGCAGGGTGATATTTGTGGCTTTGGACGCTTTAATGGCAGCATGCGGCGAGGAGGAGGCTGGCTCACCACCAAACCACCACCCTGCACGTCTTGTGACTGAGCTGCTGACACTTTACCAGTCGTGTTGGCCAGCAGGTGGGCGGCGAAGGGGTCGGCCTGACAATGATGTCATACGTGACCGCTGTGCATGAGATAACTCTAGTGCTGCCTATTTCCACGGCGGCTCCTTCTCCATATAAGGGTGGCTCCCTCCATTCATACCCCGGCTGGGTTATTATTAGCAATGCTGCACAACAGCTGGCTTTCTATGCGGGAAGCTTTTGCACAAATTCTCATCGGTGCATGGTTTTATATAAATAAACATCCTTAAAATGTGTTTTAATTACCTTCTGTTCGTGACTAGATAATGGCAGGAACTACAGTGATAATCTCGCCAATAAGTTTGGAAGGAAAACGTTGAAAAAAGGTGCACAAAGTGCTTCAAATGTTACAGATTTTGTTTGATAGCAACCAAATTCATGCCTACTTGCAGATTACGTTTAGACAATTTGGGGAAGAGAAAAAAAAAATGATAACAGCACCAACAAATACGTAAAAAGCGTGCATTATGGGATTAAAAAAGTATCTCTCATCCACCCAGAACTGATGTCAATAAATAGATAAATGATCATATTTATTGTTATTGCATTACATTTTTTAAATTAGATTAAAATCGAAATACAATTCAACAAAACACACAAAAATACATGTTATAACAGCAAAAAAAAATCAATAGATAATATGAATACATATAACAATATAAATAAATAAAATATAATGTAATGCTTGCACTCATACATAAATAAATACTTTACAATAAAAAAGTTTATTTTAATAAAACTATAAGAATAAAGTTACAAATGTGATTTAATTCTATTAATATTACAAATAATGTAACATAATGTACTTATTTTTGAGAAAGATGTCATTTTAACTTTAAGATTCCTCTCCACATGTTGTTCTATTGTCATTTGTACAATGACTTTATTGTTTACGGCGTGGGACCTTTAATTCCACTTTGTTGTTTGTAAGGTGCTGAGAAAACATCAAAAGTCAGGGTAGAAACAATACTTGAGCTCGGAAAAGGTATTATAATAACACTAATAATAATAAAAAATACATTGTGTCAGCAACATTGGTATATGATTAAAGCAGCTCATTAGCTTTGTCCTAAATGGCAAAGATTGGATAAAAAAAGGTCATCATGCCTCCTCCTCCTGTACTGTGTAACCTTCACTTGCACACATCATGTGACTGCAGTGGGGATGCCTTCCTCCTGAGCTGCCTTTTGATCCACTGGGGGCTCCCTTCAGCCGCTTTTGGAAGCTGCGGCATCCACGCGGGCGCACTCGTACATCAAGTGGCGGTGAAACTGGAGCGACGTGTGCACTCGACAGCTGCACAGCAGTGCAGCTCCTTTTACTCCGTGAAAGCATCAGTATGCAGAGCAAAACATGAGAGCCTGCCGCAATTAACACACACACACACACACACACTGCTGGGAATGTGACTTTGGCTGCCGCCTCGAGGCAACCAGGCGGAGGTAAAATGAGGTTAAGAGCACTCGGTCACCTCCAGATCTTTTTTTTTTTGAGTTATTATATGTATCATCCAAAAGACAAACTCGGGGGTTTCCTGTGTGGTTACTTGTGTGTAGTTCATGCTTAACAGGGGGAAGCCCAACCCCAGTCCACACTTCATTCCCCCCTGCTCCCTTCTTGCTCTGCCTCTGCAGCAAGCCTCACCCATCTCCCAGCCAATCAGCGTGCTGATCCACGGGAGGAGCGAAATGATGGAGGAAGCCACGCTGGGGATAGCGACAGCCTGCAGTGATGGGTGTGGGCGTCCATACACAAGCATGTTTGATATTGGGCTAAATCGGAAGGCCATTTTTTTTCCAGTTCAACAGAACAACAAAACATCCTGGTCACCTCCGGTGCTGAATAATGCAGATGACTAAAAAAAGATTCCAGGCACCAAAGTAATTATTGTCTGATACTGATGTCCATCCGTCCATTTTCTATGCCGCTTATCCTCGTTAGGGTCGCTGGTATGCTGGAGCCTATCCCAGCTGACTTTGGGCAGGAGGCGGGGCACACCCTGGACTGGTCGCCAGTCAATCGCAGGGCAGACAAACAAACATTCACACTCTAATGGACAATTTAGAGCGGCCAATGAAGCTAACATGCATGTTTTTGGAATGTGAGAGGAAACCGGAGTACCTGGAGAAAACCCACACACGCACGGGGAGAACATGCAAACTCCACACAGAGATGCCCAACGGAGATTCGAACCTTGATCTCCTGACTGTGAGGCCAACATGCAACCCACTCATCCACCGTGCTGCCCTAGATACTGATGTATAAAACAAAACGCAAGAACAATATGACATTGAAAGTAAATGCACAGAAGGTTGCTGTTTTGGACTTTGTTATGCAGAGAGAAGATGTCAGATAGATTTTTATGTTATTGGTTGAACTTTTGGCATGGGAAGCTGAGTCACCAACATTGACTCAGAGGTGATGTCAGAGTAAATGCAATAGATTGTATATTATTCCTAAATAGCACATTATTTCCCAAACAGAGACACAGTTAGACTTAACAAACCATGGCAAAAATGTCTGAACGTGGTCTGATCGTTGCGTGAAAACTGCCTCTCATGCAGTGTACTCCGACCACGAGGTGAAGTGAACTATCCCTCTTAGCGGAACAATGTCGTGGTGACAATGGACATTCCTGCGTAGGTTTTACTCTTATGTTGCCAATAGAAACTTTGAGAACATTCCCAAACATGGAGCCCTCTGGGGAAATCTGGAGATAATCAGTGAATTACAGACCTGCTCGCCTCTGCCTCGCTCCTCACCATGGTCTGTTGGGGCCACCGGGACTTGTCAGTATGTGTGTCGGCACCACATACTGGTCGGCACACTATTAAATCCTTATTATCTTTCTCAGAAGCAAATTAAGAAAATTAGTTAAATGGCTTTTGAGGAGAGATGAGCATGACGACTGGCAGTTGGGTACCAAAGGTTAAGGTCAAGGGTCATAGTATAGAGACTGGTATGACTGCCATTTCCGGAATTTCCCTCCCTCGATTTCTGGTTCCCTCTTAGAAAAGCCATCCTTTGTATGGAAGAACCTAAATGATGCATTTGCCGTAATACAGTTTCAGTGAAATAGTTCCATGCAGTCAATGGCCCATGAGTCGCCTCGGGACAGATACTTTGTTTGATGGCTCACATGTTGTTCAACCAAAATTGCAACGGTGGTGGTGATTTAACGGCGATTAGGCTAAACGCCCTGAGTTGTGAGAGAAATGTCAAGACTTATGGGATTTAAACATCGGGGTTTAACAACCGCCCCACAATGTGGTGCCTGTGTCAAAAATAGCACGGATACCACACTTGAGGTGCGTGTTCCGACAAATGTTTACCTTTTTGTGTGCAGTTGTTCCGCCGTAGAAGAGTTTGTTTACGCAACCAAATACTACACATACAGACTCTACACTAACGTAAACACTCGGCTGCCCCAGCATGAACTATTTCTAGTAGTGGGTCAACCAAGCATGTTCAGCCGATACCATGAGTGACTGACACCATGCTGGTCACTGCAAAAACCCTTCCAACCCCCCACAAAAGATCAACTCTGTCTCTTTCTTGACATATTTTCATTTATTTCTCACTGCGAGGATGTGCAGTGGGGTCAAACAATCCCATTGCTGAGCGCTACATTCTGTGCACCATAATAGCTTTCCCGGCAAGCTGTCTAAAGCGCGTCAGAGAGGCTATTACAGCGTAATAAACGACAAAATGACAGATGACAGCGCTTGTGCAAGGTTCCAAACACAAAACATCCATCAAGCTCCGCAGGTGTAAAACTGTCAGACTCGTTATGCAATACTGTACGGCTGCATAAGTTAGACTGACATGTACATGTACAGGATCCCGAAGATCCCAAAAGGGGGCGCTGCAAAAAAAAGTTAATCAGTCATGTTCAATATTCCCAGTCAGGTGCAAATTTGAGAAGGAGAGCTTAGTCTCTTTAAGAACAATGCATCCATGATGCTTATCCTCATTAGGGTCGCGGGTATGCTGGAGCCTATCCCAGCTGACGGGAGGCGGGGTGCACCCTGGAATGGTCGCCTGTCAATCGCAGGGCAGACAAACAAACATCCCCACTCTACAAATTCCACTCATTTGCTTGGTAAAAGTTCAAAAACAAATAGAAGTCCAGCTCCACTGAGGACTTCTCAGTGCAGGTTTAATGTCAGAGCGTGGCGCTCCGCTCTACTTTGGAGTTGTATCTCTTGCGTTACATAACCTCTGCGAGTGATGCATTCGTGCGGCAGCTTTGGGTTAGTGGAAGTGGGTTAGCAGGCCTTGTAGTCCCTGCAGCGCTCTTTCCTCACCCTAATTCCTTTGGCTCGCTCCTCCTGCCACCGCAAATGCCTGGCAAGTGTTTTGCGGTAAAGGGTGGCAGTGTGCTAGAGGCGAGGCCAAGCAGGGCGGGGTCTTGACGGGGAACTCGCTGACCTGGACTGATGGGGTTGGCCCACTGTGCAATGATTTATTAATGGTGCCATTAGAAGCTGTCATGAATCCAACATTAGGGAGACATTATCAGTCAGCGTGTTGGGATAGCACGGTAGCCGTGGTAACAGGACACTGACTGACCAAAGAGTTTCTTTTATGCACTGCTTTCTCCTCCCTAGGGAATGTTGTACATGCACAAGAAGATCTGAATTACAAGCTCAGCAGATGGGTGAGGAGCTCGGCCATCCGGGAGGAGCTCAGAGTAGAGCCGCCGCTCCTTCACATCGAGAGGAGCCAGTTGAGGTGGCTCGGGTCATCTAGTCCGGATGCCTCCCGGGCGCCTCCCTGGTGAGGTGTTTCGGGCATGCCCAGTCGGGAGAAGACCCCCGGGAAGACCTAGGACACGCTGGAGGGACTATGTCTCACAGCTGGCCTGGGAACGCCTTGGTGTCCTCCCGATGGAGCTGGAAGAGGTCGCTGGGGAAGTCTGGACTTCCCTACTGAAACTGCTGCCCCCGCGACCCGAACCCGGATAAGCGGAGGAAAATGGATGGATGGATGAAGCTCAGCAGATGATGATGAAGGTTGGGGGAAGGGAGGTGATGTAAGGTTAGTAGGATTCTGCGTCAGTACTGCCAGCTCAAATCTCCACATCTCCTTCTCCTTTACGTTGTTCTAGCTTGGGCATCTTTGCGAATGATTTGCACTCTCTGTGCCCGGCATCACGACTCGCTGACAGTGGCAGCGAACTTTTCATGTTTTAATAAATGCGTTACGGGGTCTTGCTTTGTCATTATGCTGCACTAATTTAGCTGGATGAGAAAAATGGATGATGTGAAAAACGTCCCCGTACCCCATAAGTGCACTCTATCCAACTATATTATTTAATAGATTTAACGCAGAAAAGCCGGGACCACACGCTGCGGCAAGTTAAGAAACGTATAAGTATTGTAAAACCACCGTATAAGTAGTACTTATAAGTAGTACTGTACAAGGATGCATGTATCTGTGCGATAACAAAGCAGCCCGGAGAGGAAGTCAGGCTGTGACTCTGGTCATGTGAATAGGATGTTTTCCCAGCACACCACAATGTTCCCTAAAGACTGCGGAGGTCACATGAGACAACCCTCTGTCCTTCTGGTTTTTGAAAATAAAACATGAATGGAGTCAATATGATTTCAATATGAATACCAATGCAGTCGTGGTCAGAAAAATGCCCCTTTTTACGTTCATGTCATGATAATTCTGGACTTTTTAGACCTGATTAATGCCATGCCCAAGTATTTCTCAAATGTTTGCCTACTAGAGTTGTACAATGTTGTTTACAGCCATGTCGAGAAGATAATTGCTGATTAGCCTAACAGCAGATGTTAGCAGCAACAACTGCAATCAAGCGTTTTCAATGACTTGTCTCTCGCTCGCTGTGAAGGAATTTTTGCAGAATTGTTGTGATTTGACCACAGGCTTTTCCAGCATGAAGCGCCTTCTTAAAGTCATGCCTCAGCATCTCAATGGGATTCAGGTCAGGACTTTAACTAGGTCACTCCAAAGTCTTCATTTTGTTTTTCTTCTGCCATTCAGAGGTGGCCTTGCTGGTGTGTTTTGGGTCATTGTCCTGCTGCAGAACCCAAGATCATTTCAGCTTGAGGTCACGAACTGATGGCCTGACGTTCTCCTACAGGATTTTTTGCTTGACAGCAGAATTCATGCAAGCCTTCCAGGTCCTGAAGCGACAAAACAGCCCCAGACACCATTAGCAATTATACGAATTTGCTTTGTCACTTCTAACACAAAACTCACATGGCTTATAGTCTAGTACAATATACTGACCTAAATTGGATGCTTGAGCTTTAATGTACACGTCAAAGCGGCTCCCACGTGCTTCAATGTTTCTGTATGCTATAGCAACATTTGTATTTTTTGGGGGGAGAATTGTATATATTTATTGGAGAATTACAGGCCCGGAAATTGCGATTGCATTTTCATGCTTAATTTTGAAGGTTATTTAAAATAATAATAATTATAAGTACTGTTGTTACTGTATACACACGTACATACAGTAGTCGCATTGAAAACTTAAAACACCCGTTTTAAATTACAGGTATTTTCAAACTGTACAAACGTTTAAGCAATTTAAAAACAATTGTTACTGTTTGGAGTATGAGTTGCATGGCGCTATTTCTATTTTTTGTTGTAATAAATTAATAATACGTGACTATAGCTGTTAAATTAATGTAACTGCTGCATGTCTACAAACATCGCAAATAAAAACAATAATACTGGGTAATAACTTTGAGTACACCTGTACAGTCAATATTTTGAGCCCTTATTAACTTTTCATCAATGATTGTTGTAATTATAGAGGCCAAGCCCTTAATAAAAAATGTTTCATCTGAACAAATATAAATTATAAGCGTTCCACTCTGGACCTAATTCCAGAGGAAAGCTTTCTTAGACAAACATGATGTTTAACATCTTCTTCAACAGGTTATTATTTGAGGGTAGGGATCAGAGAGCTTCCCACTAAAGGAAAGCAGCTCCAGGGTCAGACAACTGCGGGAAAAAGGAAAAAAAAATTAGACCACTTATGAGGTTGGTAAAATACGAGGGTGTGATCACAGAACCATCTAAGGTTTTCTTGCAAATAGTCAACCGGGTCTCAAAAAACGTAACTAAAGAAATCATTTGAGAAGAACCATGATATGATATTCCACAAGCGCCAGCTGTCTGGAGTTCCAGAAGTACAAAGCCTTCTACGAAATTGGAGGCGTCAGACGCCTTACCCATCTACTCTTGTATTGCTCATTTTTCTTTGTTTTTCTGCTCTGGAGGCGACTGCTGCTTCGGGAAGGAAGGGATGAGTGGATGTGTGTGAGTCAAACAGCCCGTCACTGGGGGACCGTGACATCCATCTCTTCCAAGCAAACCAGTGAACAAGAGGAAACTGGGATGAGAGTGAGGTGTGCCAGTGGCAAGAATCAATCGGCGTGGAGCGCTGGTGCTTCAGTTCTGCACGTAGTTGCACGTAGTAACCTGGTGCGATCAATTCTTTACAAATAATGAATTAGGCCGTACTGTGAGAACACTTGCATTCCTGGCTGGTATAGCAAAGCTAATTAATTCACCGTGGATTTACTTGTGCTGTGAACACAAAAACAACATCTTGGCCATTTTTAATATTTCCTTTCTTGAGTCCGAATGCCAGATTCCAGCAGACTTGACAGCTGGCAATGTTTGTGGCACACATCATTTCCATGAACTAGTGGTGAATGCAATGCGAAGGCGCCGCAAACGGGCCGCAACCTAAGCCTTATCAATGCGGGTGGACCCTACGAAAGCGTGTCCCCTTCACATGGAACGGGTTTAACGGGAACAAGCTGGCGGGCATTCTCAAGCCATTTCAGTAGTCTCTTGGATCTTCATTCATTTATTCATTTTCTATGCCGCTTATCCTCATTAGGGTCATGGGGATGCTGGAGCCTATCCCAGCAGACTTTGGGCGGGAGGCGGGGTACACCCTGGACTGGTCGCCAGCCAATCACAGGCCAGACAAACAAACATTCACACTCTAATGGACAATTTTAGAGCGGCCAATGAAGCTAACATGCATGTTTTTTGGAATGTGGGGGGAAACCGGAGTACCCGGAGAAAACCCACACACGCACGGGGAGAACATGCAAACTCCACACAGAGATGCCCAACGGAGATTTGAACCCAGGTCTTCCAGATCTCCTGACTGTGTGGCCAATGTGCTAACCACTCA
>QODF01000171.1:281647-311587 GCA_024372805.1 Oostethus manadensis
ATAATCATAATCATTACTTTTATTAGTTGCAGTAATAAACATACAAGTACAAATAAATGAAATATGATGGTGATTAGGAAAAAAGAAAAATAAAAGATGTGAAATATTGCCAGTGGAGTACAAGGCAACTGGGAGTAAAACAGAAGAATATTTTAAAAATATAGTATATACCTTTGTTATTACAACAAATTGTAAAGCCTTTCAGCCCTAAGATTTATTAGCAGTACATTAATGTTCCTTCCCTAGCCTGACGCCACACATTTGTATTGATATCCATTTAACTGAGGAGGCTTTTAGGAGAGCAAAGCATCACCTTTTCAAGATGTTCTTCAGGCGGGGCAGCATCTTAAATGACCCAGTTTAAAAGAGCTGTTGATCAAACCGAGATCATGGTCGTGTTTGGTCTGAAGCCATTGTTGTTTATGAACTATGTCGGACTGAAGGACGGGATAGTGTGACGCGTGTGTGACGGACAGCGAAGGGATTAGTGCTGGCTGGATGCTGGTGAAGGAAGGTGGGGGTGGATAACGCCTATCGCCCTTTTCTTATCCCTCGTGTCGCCAAAACCAATCCCCACTTCAGCGGCTTCTAAAGGCTCCTCTCATTTGAACAGCCCGTGCACTCTTGTGCTGCCTAAGAACAACAGCTCCTCATGTTTGCAAGATTCTTACATTATTATAACACCGGTCCCCGATTATATATACTATATGTGGATTTCAGCTCGTTTAGGACAGCCTGTTCATGAACGTAAGCAAACATAAGGAAAAGCGATCATTTCTCGCACTTACAATATTTGCTCCACTTTGAGAGAAGAGGCGCTCAAATAGTAAGTTCTGGGTTTTCATGATGTCGTCACGGAAAAAATCTCCTTCCTCATGAGGATGGGACCACCTCTCACCCGCCCCCGGCCGGGCCAGATTTGTAAAAAAAAAAAAAAAAAGTCAGGCTTCACTACTCATCTTAAAATAAAGCTGCCACCTTTCGGTCATTCAGCTACTGTAAGTTCAATCATTCTGCATTTCTTCATGTTCAAGTTCAATCATTGGTGCATTCTGTATGCAAAGTACTGGAAACTAAATACCAGATCTATTGCTTTGGCTCCGATTCAGTATCTCCGTATGAAAGAGGCCGTAGCTTCCTCCCTTGTTCTCTTGTGCCCTGCGATTGACTGGCAAGCAGTCCGGGGTGTACCCCAACTCTCGCCCAAAGTCAGCTGGGATAGGCTCCAGCGTACCCGCGACCCTAACGAGGGTAAGCGGCATAGAAAACGGATGGATGGATGTGTGTTTTATTTTAAAGTGATTGCGTATTCCTGCAATATTAAGCATGCAGAGACTTCCTGTCATCTCCCTTAGTGGGCACTACGCTCAGATCAAATGCCAGCGTGTGTCTTTTTAGCTTGCATTAGTGTGTATTGAGTGTGTATTGATTTTTGAGGAAGCATTAGTTCTCTGCTTATTAATAGCCTGAGGAGGGAGGCCTAATGGGAGCTCTACTTCCTCTGGTTTATTCATAGCAGGATCATTACTACCATAATTGACCCCCTTCCTGCTCGTAGTTATGTGTGTGAGTGTGAGTGTTTTCCGTGCAAAGTGCCTTCGGCTCTCTCAACCACACCGTGACATGAGAGTACAGCCACATTTTTAAGCCAGTTTTTGCACAGAGAATTGCACCGACGCCTGTTGTTGTGTGAATACATGAAAAACACTTTCTTATGCGGTCGTTCACGGTAGCAAAAAAATTAATAAAAAGTGTGAATTGTTCATGTGACAGTGCCCGAGAGGTGACGTGCGCGCGCAAAAACCACAATGTGGCGCGCTTTTTGGTGTGTGCTCTCCTTAACATGATTTCAAGGAGTCAATATTTTCTCAACCAAATGATGCCACATCAAAAGAACAAGGGCAAGAATTCCGTGCGTGTAGACGAGAGTTGTGAGGGGTTCACTGACACTTTGTAAAAATCATTGTGAACTTTTGCCTACAGTACATCGGCGAGTAAACCACACCTTCTGATGATGCATAAGTCGGATAAATGCAGCCCGACTGCAGTACATCGGATACTTATGGGATTTATATTCACATATGAGTCACATTTGAAAACAAGGGGAATTGTACTGTTCACATGTACATGAAAAAAGATGATACCGGTCACTTTGTACTTTTTTTTTTACTTAATTGTTTATATTATTATGTATTAGTATGAATTATTATTTGTTGATTCATATTAATAATAATTTTATTTATTTTTCCCGTATTATTACACTACAAATTGGCAGCAAACAGTTACGTATTATTTATTTATCTTTCCATTCTTATCTATTTCCAAGTGATTTATACCATGAGATTCTTGGAGAGCAGCCGGGAACCTAAATTTGCCTCGGAGATTAATAAAGTATCTATCTATTAATCCACGTGTGCAAAAAAATCGGAACTGACCTGCGGAGTGACAGTAACCTGCAGTCTGTAACCGAACCCAATAAAAAATGAGGCCTGCAGCCCCAATACAAATGACACACACGCTTTTGCAGAAAACATTAATCTACAGTTAGATTTATTTCTACATTCCCTGATAATCCTTCCACAATTGTGCCTTTCCTGCTTCTCTGTACTCCAGCTGCTCTTTTCCAGTATTATGTTGCAACGTGCAACCAACACCCCCTCCTCCTTTCCATAGGCCCCTTGAGGGAACAAATTATTCATAAACTGTTTCCTGTCTTTGTGGATATGCTTTCAAAGAGCTTTTCTATGTCCATCAGTCAAGCTGTGTTAATGGTATACATGCATATTGTATCTACCGGATCTCCAAATAGTGAGTAGACCCTGAATACGAGCCCAACACCACCATCCCTACCGTGGAGGTGGAGACATTCTGCTGACAACTTCCTGGCCTCAGCCAGAACACTGAAGATGGGTTGTGGATGGATCTGTCAACATAACAATGGCAGAAAACATACGGCCAAGACAACACAAGGATGGCTCAAGTCCTTAATCCCAGAAATCTGTGGAGGGAACGAAAACCTTGTTGCCAAGCGACAGCCTCGAAGCTTTTCGGATGTGGAGGGGAATCTGTCACGGAGTGGATCAAAATCCCTGCTGAGATGTGAGCAACCCTGGTGACCCGCTGACTACAAGAAACAGCCGGTCCCATTTTTCCTGGGGATTAAATGTTGATTCCATTGCCGTTACAAAAACATGCCAGCAAGCGCCCCACCTAAAGCACGTGAGGCGCCCGCAAGCATGCAAACAAAGTAGGAACACCAGAAAGAAAGGCATTCTTAAACACAAAATGTGAGTTCTGGATACCAGCATTTGGGTAAAACAAGTACAGTGGGACCTCAAGATACTAAATTCATTTGTTCCGTTCATTTTGGCTTTTGCGTTTTGCAATTTTCATATTATGAGACAAGATTCACCCGAAAAATGCCCCGGTGGAAACACAAAGTCATATAAAGTGTAAATACTGTAAGCACGCAAAAGAAATATGTTCATTAATGGCAACATAATCATTTGCATGTGAATGAATGTTAAAAACAATGAGAAAATAATAACAAAAATGAATACACCACATTGCATAATAACACTATGGTTGTTTTTTTAACAATGGACGGGAGCTTTTGGAGAAAAGGACACCGTGGCGTAGCATCTGTGAGGATTCTGGGAAGAAGAAGATGATGGGAGATAACCAATGGGAGGGCAGCTTGTATGGTGGTGCGGTAGATTCAATTTTCACTTTTGTATTTTGAAAATTTTTTTGTTAAATGGGACGAAAATATCTCCGAAGCCCAATTTGTATTATGAACTTTTCGTGCGATAAGGTTCTCGTGAGTCGAGGTGCTACGGTATACCCGGTTTGTTTGGGTTGATATTAAGTATGAAAATAAATGTTACAAAAATGAGTATCCCAAATTATGCAAAAGTAGCTTTCACGAGAAATAATGTTGGAGACCCGCTGATCTACAGTATCTGAGTACTTCAGCAGGGCCAAAGTAGTTAATCAAGTGCTTCATGAAGCGCTTTATAGCTCCTCTCTCACACACTTATGTAATGTCATGCATGTCCGGACGCTGAATGGCTGAACGCGGAAACAAGAATTGTCATGGTGTTCAGGTTGGATTTCCTTATGGCGCTCTTACAGATTTTGATGCTGACACACACACACGCACACGCACCTACACACACACCCATAGACACACGCAATAGAGAACGACGCGTGTGCACATCCGTGTGCACAAATGTACAGGTGAGCATACACGCACACGTACGCACAGATGTTCATTCTCAAACTAATGCACACACACACACACACTCACACACTCACACACACGTCAGCATTCCTTCCTTCCGACCGAGTCAACAAGCTGGAGGGGGACTTTCGTCCCTCAAAAAAAAACACACTCGCAATTTCCTCTGCTGCTTCCACCGGACAGGATGTTGCCGCGATGGAGTTGCTTCCTGTGGACACAAAGACAATGTTAGCACGAGAGCCCATTAACCTCCAAGTCACATGGTCATGTAACGGACAGCGGCTCCGCGTCCACAGCATGTTTATCCAACGTGGCCTGCAGGATGGATCCCACCGCCGGCCTTCTGCTCCACATCCCCTCCTATCAGTTGTGTCAACATGTGCTAAAGTGCGGTGCCTGCATATCTCGTCAAATATCTTTTCTCTGTCTTGTGCGTACTTGGATTTTTGTTTAATTATACAAATAGATGACACACCTTTTAAGGAGTTCTTAATAATGTTAGCCGGCATGGCTTTGCAGTGGGAAATCATGGAAACATGGAAAAAATCCCTGCTGTCGCCGCCATACAACCTTAACACGTGTAACTGTCATACAAGCGTAAAAAGAAGTTAACAACTCAATATGAAAAGATAAAAACCATTCATTGCAAGTAACAACAAATACTTTAATGTCTACTCTTCTCGTGTTTGTCACAAAGAAGAAGCCAAAAAAAAAAGCATAACGGTAATACCCTAGGCCGCACGGTGGATGAGTGGTTAGCACATTGGCCACACAGTCAGGAGATCTGGAAGACCTGGGTTCAAATCTCCGTTGGGCATCTCTGTGTGGAGTTTGCATGTTCTCCCCGTGCGTGTGTGGGTTTTCTCCGGGTACTCCGCTTTCCTCCCACATTCCAAAAACATGCATGTTAGCTTCATTGGCCGCTCTAAATTGTCCATTAGAGTGTGAAAGTTTGTTTGTCTATATGTGCCCTGCGATTGACTGGCGACCAGTCCAGGGTGTACCCCGCCTCTCGCCCAAAAGTCAGCTGGGATAGGCTCCAGCATCCCCGTGACCCTAATGAGGATAAGCGGCATATAAAATGGATGGATGGATGGGTAATACCCTATTTACCTGAGTATATATATACCAGGAAAAAAATCGGAATAAGATGTCTGACCTTGTATTCCATCCAACCATTTTCTGTGCTGCTTATGGTGGCGGAGGTACGCTGGTTCCCATCCCAGCTGACTTTGGGTCGCCAGTCAATCGCATGGCAAACAAGCATTCACGCCTGCGCACAATGTGGAGTCGCCAATTAACCATCAATCCCAGGCAAACTCCACACGGAGATGCCCAGCGAAGATTCGAAACCAGGATCTCCTGACTGTGTGGCCGACATGCAAACCACTCAACCACCGTGAGGCCCGTAGGCCCTGATATTTATACACGTAATTGAACAGGTGGGGTTGAATGACTTCATTCCCACATGAGTCAGAGCTTTTCTTCCTGTCACTAACACACACCAATCAGTCACCTGGACAGATGTAACCACAACACAGAGACACCGAGGTTGTACGAAAGACTTTTTTATTTTTTTGAAATTATTTTTTTTCATTGATATTGAGAACCTAGTCCAGGGTGTACCCCTCCAGTTTTTACAAATTCCTTCTAAAAAAAAAATTAAATCGGAAAACTGTGACTTTTTTACTTTTGTAAAATTAGTTGTTTTTTTCATATATTCTGCTGTTTTAAAATTTCCCAATCATTGAAATTTAAAAAACCTAAATTTAATTAATTTAAAATTAAATGAAAACATTTCTAAATGTTCTTCTTGTATTTTCTTGTTTTTTCTCTTCATCTTATAAATATTTTTATTACATAACTTTTTTTCGCAACCTCATTTTCCAAAAATGACAACTTCATTTGTCGTTTTGTTAGACTATCATAATATTATGACTTAAAAAAACCAAACCTGTTTTCTTTTTTTATTTATTTTTCTCTTAATATTGTCACTCTTTTCTTGTAAATGACTGCATATCTTTCCTTTATTTTATTTTTTTTTTAGTTCTTTTGTCGCAGGCAAACAAATGCAGCCCCTGGGCCGCACTTTGGACACCCCTGCCTTAACAGAAGCTATAAAGTGTCCGATTATTTGGGAGACAGCTGTTACATAGTGTCATTACTATTGCACTGAAACGTAAACATACCCATAACCACAAATTCCCGCAAACTCAATATACAAATACACCTACGCCATTAATAATCACAAGTAATTCAATGATTAAAATGCATTCATGCATATTAATAGCGGTGCAGTCACTTCAGGGCCAGTGCACCTCTTTCGCCAAATCTAGCGTGAAATACATTTTGACCTTTGACCTCCTCCCGGCACACCTGTAAGGCAGGAGGTGGTGCAAAAATGTACACCTCCTGCCAGGAGAATTGTGTGTTATTGTTTTGTTTTTACTACTTGCGAAAGGACGGAGGCTAGCGAGGCGGCACGGTGCGAAAGCAGAGTGCGGGGCTATTTTTAACTCGCTCATGCAGGCCTAATACGGCACATCTATATTTAGTGAAGCAGAGGCAGCTTGGCTAGCGGTGTGTGTGCCTGTGAAGCCATCCGGAGTGCCTGTGACACGTACTCATGGAAGCACACACTACTAATGACTTGATCTTGTTTAATAACTTCATCAGTCTCATGTTACTGCAAAAGCCAGACCATCCATCAGTCGAGCTTAGTCAGTGTGTGTGTGTGTGTGTTTTGTGCATGGAGAAGGTGTGAGAAAGGGTCCTCCCCTGAGTGCGTTTGGGACAATATGCACGTGCAAGCTGTTGGTGTGGTCATCTGTTGTGGCAGGTGTGTTTGTTTGCGCGTGTGTTCTACGGACGCAACATCGGGGCATTGTGTGCACGCATCAAAGCTAAGCTCGTACTGGATTGGCTCAGATGCGAGTGGTGTGATGTCGCACCAGCATGTCACCGAACTGCTTTTATGTGGTCTTTTACTTGATGCACTGAGGATTTTACGTGTCTCTAGATGTTCTCCTGCAGACGCCTTACTAGAACGAAGACGATATTATGATACTACATATGGCTACTATATTATAAATATAAAATATTCCATCCATCCATCCATGCATCCAAGAATATGGATGCACACAACACTGTGCCGCCGCCACATGCCAGGCTCTACTGCGAAGCGTCACATAACGTAAGACTTAGGACTTCAATACTGCACAGGGAACCCGTTTACTACAAGAACACAAGTTTACGTGCCCTGGGGGGTGCTGCTGTTTTGGGTAGCAAGAGTTTAAATTGGGCCACACGGTGGAAGAATGGGTAGCATGTTGGCCTCACAGTCAGGAGGTTCAGGGTTCGAATCTCCGTTGGGCATCTCTGTGTGGAGTTTGCATGTTCTCCACGTGTGTGTGGGGGTTTTCTCCGGGTACTCCGCTTTCCTCCCACATTCCATTCTCACCCTCCCACATTCCAAAAACATGCATGTTAGCTTCATTGGCCGCTCTAAATTGTCCATTAGAGTGTGAATGTTTGTTTGTCTATATGTGCCCTGCGATTGGCTGGCGACCAGTCCAGGGTGTACCCCGCCTCGCGCCCAAAGTCAGCTGGGATAGGCTCCAGCATCCCCGCCACCCAAATGAGGATAAGCGGCATAGAAAATGGATGAATGAGTTGCTACCCATGATAAATTAAACAGATGAATACAGATTTTAATTGACTCCATCCACAAGATGTTTAATTGAATTTGAATTGCAGGAAGTAGAATTGAATTTATTGCAAGTCAATCTCATCACATATCAGTGGGAATGAGATGAATTTCTAATTCTGAAGACCAAGAGAGAGAAGGAGTGACTGGGTTTAAACACAGCCGGGTCAAGTCTTCACCAATCAAATGATCTCCTCTCCACACCGCCGCTGGCAAAGCGAATTGCAATTTCTGATGAATATGGACGAAGACACCGGAAACTTATCCCAGATGGAAAGTGATGTTTTGGCCCGGGAGGTCCAAGCTCGCAGTGGTCGAATATATGGTCACGCGAGATGACCTCCCCGGGCTGATGATGCAAAAGCGGCCTGGGGGGAGATTACGAGTATCGTAAATCAGGTTTGCCTGACATACTGAGAACCGTTGTCCCGTGAAAAAAACGGTTCAATGATGTCAGAAGAAGGCAAAACAAAAACTATCAGAGCACCGGAGACACACCTTGGCCACCATTTTTTTTACCACTAATAAAGACACTCGTATTTAGTAACCTATATTTGTAATATGAATATGTAATATAATATGTATATGTAATATGAATAAACAAAAACCATGCATAATGGGGGTGAAATCCGAAGCAACTGTGCGTAAAAGACGCATTGCCAAGCTGGTGGTCTGGCCCTTGTCACTTGTGTTTGCATGTGACATGAACTTTATTACCCAATTCATTATCATCAATTTTGCAATTCTCCCTTACAGAATCAAAGATGTCAATACGTTTGATTAACCGTTGATTTACAATTGACCACATCCATATCAGATCCACTGGCCACCCATGAGGACGAGGAGAAGGGGGGCGGCGATAAGAACATGGGAGGTGGTGGCCAGAAGGAGACAGAGGCAGACGAGACAGTCAATATAGATGAAAATGTATGTGCTGATTCACAAACACTTTAAACAGTGGTTGTTGTGATTATTAAATGCATTCAGATGTGCCTGACATTGTGTAAACCAGCCTGTGGGGTTTTGGTGACGTGTGCGCCTGCCAGTCAGCCAAATGGCACACGGCTATGGTTTGGTTTGCGCCAAGGGTACAGCAGGTGGGATGCCGGTCAGACCTGGCAGGACCAAACACATTGTGAGGGTCTGCTGGGAACGTTTGATAGAGCCCCCTGTCTGACGGAGTTGCAACTCCCACCTCCCGGAGAGATTTGACCATGTTCCGAGGGAGCCAGCGGACAATGATCGGTGAATCGATCGATTGGATGATGTTTCAGCCTCCATTGTCGATGCGGCTGGTCGGAGCTGTGGCCGTAAGGTGGTCGGTGCCTGTCGTGGCGGTAATTCCATAACCCGTTGGTGGACACCAGTGGTGAGTGCCGTCAAGCTGAAAAAAGAGTCCCACAGGCCGTTTTGGCCCATGGGACTCTGGAGGCAGCTGACAGGTACCGGCAGGCCAAGTGGTCTGCGGCTCTGGCAGTCACTGTGGCAAAAACTCAGACATGGAAGGAGTTCGGAAAGGCTATGGAAAACAACTTCCGGATGGCTTCAAAGAAATTCTGGACCACCATCCGCCATCTCAGGAGGGGGAAGCAGTGCACAGTCAACACTGTGTAGTGTATGGTGGGGACGGTGTGCTGCTGACCTCGATTCGAGATCTTGTGGACCGGTGGAGGGAATACTTTGAAGACCTCCTCAATCCCACCGACACGTCTTCCAACTTGGAAACAGTGCCTGAGAACTCTCGTAGACTCACACTCATCAGCCTTCCCGGTAAGGTCTATTCAGGGGTTCTGGAGAGGAGGATCCGCCGGATAGTCGAATCTCGGATTCGGGAGGAGCAGCGTGGTTATGTTCCTGGTCCTGGAACTGTGGCCCAACTCTATACTCTTGGCAGGGTCCTTGAGGGTGCATGGGAGTTTGTCCAACCAGTCTACATATGTTTTGTGGACGTGGAGAAAGTGTTCAACCATGTTCATTGACAGTAATGACCTGTTCATTACTTTCATTAACAGAATTTCTAGGCACAGCCAGGGCGTTGAGGTGTTTCAGTTTGGTGGCCACAAGATTCGGTCTCTGCTTTTTCTGTCTCTGTTGGCTTCATCGAGCAGTGACCTCCAACTCTCACTCGCAGTTCTAGTGTGATTTAGAATCAGCACCTCCAAATCCGAGTCTATGGTTCTCGTCCGGAAAAGGGAGTGCCATCTCCAGGTTGGGGAAGAGGTCCTGTCTCGAGTAGAGGAGTTTAGGTACCTTGGGATCTTGTTCACGAGTGAGGGAAGGATGGAACGCGAGATGGACAGGCGGATTGGTGCGGCGTCTGCAGTGATGCGGACTCTGCACCGGTCTGTCGTGGTGAAGAGAGAGCTGAGCCAAAAGGCAAAGCTCTCAATTTACCCGTCGATCTAAATTCCTACCCTCACCTATGGTCATGAGCTTTGGGTAGTGACCAAAAGACAGGATTGCGGATACAAGCGGCCAAAATGAGTTTTCTCCGCAGGGTGTCTGGGCTCTCCCTTAGAGATAGGGTGAGAAGCACTGTCATCCGGGAGAGACTCGGAGTAGAACCGCTGCTCCTCCGCATTGAGAGGAGCCAGATGAGATGGCTCGGGCATCTGGATAGGATGCCTCCCGAACGCCTTCCTGGGGAGGTGTTCAGGGCACGTCCAACCGGTAGGAGGCCTTGGAGAAGACCCAGGACACGCTGGAGAGACTATGTCTCTCAGCTGGCCATGGAACGCCTTGGCATCCGCCGGAAAAAGCTGGACAAAGTGGCCGGGGAGAGGGGGGTCTGGGCTTCCCTGCTTAGGCACATTAGCATCCTGTTGTGCTCCACAACTTAAATTGGAGGACTGACCGAATGTCACGTTTTGCTACTGCTGACTAAACCAGTTCCTGACAACTGCATCTCCTCCCTGCTTCGACATATTTCCCCAGTAAGTCGTGTTATCGTGTTCTGCGGGGGGGGGGTCTCCTCGGCCGTAACATACGGCTGAATTCGGCTCCTTCCACGGTAAAGCCGCCGCGGCAGCACATTGTCGCTGGAAGCCCACTGCATGCTCTTCCGTCCGCATCGTGGTGTGCAGCATGGGATAGGGCGCTTTCCAACCGACTGGCCAAAGAGATAAGCCTTGCTCGCGCACGCGCACACGTGCACGCCGCTCATGTGCGAACATGCACAGGGATAGAAGGAGGACTGCATCTGCGCTAGGTAGATAAGGCTACTACTGAGCACCAGCCGCTCAGGCGCACTTTTTCTCTATGCCATCTCTTGCTTGCTTTTCACTTTCAAACGGGCGCCATCACCCGGTCATACCCTGCCAACTCGCACTCCCACTAAAATTCCCACCTGCATCAATCTCGCTGGCTCGGAAGTCTCCCACCGGTGCTTCCCTTGAAGAAGGCAATGACATTGCGTCGGTTGTTAGGCGTTCATTGGTATAAAAATTATGAATTCAAGTATGTTTATAAGCTCCTGTTTGCTGAACTCCTCAACTGTGTCTGAGGACTCCCCTTCAAAAAGTTTCATCATGGGGTAGCCAGGCTGCACATTTACCCGCCCATTTGTTTTTCTGCATTTATCACGCACACTGGCACGAGTACCCTCCTCAAACGTGGCACAAAGGCAAACCCACCCAATGGTGGTGGGCCCTCAGGACTCCCTGCGGCGTGCATGCAACGCAAGCAGCGTGCTCATGCGTGGTGTTTCATTTCTATGCATGCACACGCCGCAAAACCTGCAGTGACACATATATTATAGGAGCACAAAATAATATGTCTACAAATTCAAAGATGGGCCATAGAACTACATATGGTAGTTATATAAAAATGATGCCTTATAAATAAAGTCATGGCAGTGGAGACATTACATATTGTGCATTACCCATTGCCCAAAGACGACTAACATTGGATGTGCTGGGTTTTTTTAATAAATACTTTTAATATAAATATATATATATAATATAAAGAAATGCTTATAAATACTATTATTAAATACGTACTGAAAAGCTATGAAATAATACATACCTTTCTTACTACCCAAACAGAAATATGACACCCATGGTCATAATCTAACAATAAGTACAAATTTCAATTGGACATTGGAATATGTCTTGTGGAATACATTATGGTCATCTGCAATGCTCTTTCCAAAAAATTAAGTAATCATAAAATATTATGTAAATTAAATGTTTTAATGTAGATTTAACTGTATATATCTATCCAGTTATATTGATTTGATTTATTACCCTTTTTTAAACATTTTATAAATCTATACAATATTAAATATGTTTTTTTCAAATAAGAAACTTTTTTTTTAAGAATGGCAATGAAAGTTTTTTTGCCACTTTTTTTAATCATGTCAGCTCACAACAAAACAAACATTCACAAAAACGACCCTTTGAAAAAAAAAAAAAATTGGCTTTTTCGTCCCCTTGGTAAAAAAGTTTTTTCCACAAGGCTGAGCTTTTGAAAGATTTTTCAAAACTCCGTAGCCATACTAGGACATGATATTTTATATTTCATTCATAAGAAGTCCTTAAAATGTACTCACACATTTGACACTAACTCATTTTGCTGCATGCTTTGAATGGGAAAAAGTACAGGCACAGAGATGATCATTCTAAAATATTTTTACAATTTTCTTGGAAATTTCACATATTTATTCGACAATTGTGTTGGGTTCATGTCCAATTTTTGTGTTTGTTTGGTTGTGCGTGGGCTTACGGCCATACTTCCCTGAGAATGCCCAGTCTCGTCCGATCTGGGAAGCTAACCAGGGTCGGGCCTGGTTAGTACTTGGGTGGGAGACCGCCTGGGAATACCAGGTGCTGTTAGAGGCCGCACGGTGGCTGAGTGGTTAGCACATTGGCCACACAGTCAGAAGATCTGGGTTCAAATCTCCATTGGGCATCTCTGTGTGGAGTTTGCATGTTCTCCCCGTGCGTGTGTGGGTTTTCTCCGGGTACTCCAGTTTCCTCCCACATTCCAAAAAACATGCATGTTAGGTTAATTGGCGATTCTAAAATTGTCCATCGGTATGAATGTGAGTATGAATGTTTGTTTGTCTATATGTGCCCTGTGATTGACTGGCGACCAGTCCAGGGTGTACCCCGCCTCTCACCCAAAGTCTGCTGGGATAGGCTCCAGCATCCCCGTGACCCTAATGAGGATAAGCGGTATAGAAAATGAATGAATGATTGTGCGTGTTTTTGAGAAAGGAAGCTACGCTATATTGTTTTAGGCGAGTGGCTGTGTGACTTCATCTGTTTTTGTTATTTGTACTCCAACACATCAATCATCACACAAAGCCGGCAGATGTTAATGTTAAAAATTTGAACAGCAGAGCGCTACCGGTTCATGACGGCGTGGTGCATTACAACAATCCAAGTCCAAGATGGCTGCAAGCAGCTTTCGCTGTCTGAGAGGCAACGTGAATGAATGACTTTATACAAATACTGTGGTTATAGTTGCATTTTAAAATGCATTTTAGAATGCTTCTCATATACAAACATATTCTTATAGGGGAGAGCCTACGGGGGTAGGATTTAAGAAGCTTTGCTTCCTCCTACTCCATTTGTGGAACTGTCCATTGTATTAACTGTCCATCCATTGTATTTAGTGATGTATTTCAATGTTATATACATGCACGTTCAAATCCAATTCAACCATAGTTGCTGAAGTAACTCGATAATTGATGGTAATGTGTAATAATGATTGATCGGAATATTGAACTCTGAATGGAGGAACAGATCGCTTGTATTAAGAATCCTTTTCATTCAATTATTCATTCATTTTCTATGCCGCTTATCCTCATTAGGGATGCTGGAGCCTATCCCAGCTGACTTATGGCGGGAGGCGGGGTACACCCTGGACTGGTCGCCAGCCAATGGCAGGGCACATATAGACAAACAAACATTCACACTCTAATGGACAATTTAGAGCGGCCAATGAAGCTAACATGCATGTTTTAGGAATGTGGGAGGAAAGCGGAGTACCCGGGAAAAACCCACACACCCACGGGGAGAACATGCAAACTCCACACAGAGATGCCCAACGGAGATTCAAACCCTGATCTCCTGACTGTGAGGCCAACATGCTACCCATTCATCCACCGTGCGGCTGAATTTTCACCATTAATATGAAAACAATATACATATATGTCGCAGATAAAAATGTATTTTTATTTTTAAATGTATTATTTATTTTTTGGACGGATTAGTATGTCAATGTTGTGCAATGTTGAGCGTTGATAAATGAGAACACTCGTAGGGTGTAAGATAATAATAATAATAACCAGTGTCAACTTGCGCACTTACATGCTCAGCGTTATTCTGGCTCTCCCTCACTCTATTGGCGGAAACCGTGCCGGTTTTGAAAGTTCCTTTTATGTGAATGCGCACTAAGCACAAAGCCAAGAACCGGACTTGACAAAGCGGGTCGAGAACAACCATTGCTCACCTTCTTGACTTGCGTTTTGTTTCAGTACCATCAGCTGACTGTCAGATGGCTATAGAGAAGGTTTATTTTCATAATTGTGACATGTTAGACCAACCTTTAGCATTTTGGCCCCCAAAACCCACCTGTAGCCACATGCTCAACTCCAATGCAGAACTTTGAAAGGCTCATGACGGCGTCAGATGGGACGGCGTCAGATGGGACGGCGTCAGATGGGACGGCGTCAGATGGGACGGCGTCAGATGGGACGGCGTCAGATGGGACGGCGTCAGATGGGACGGCGCAGTGACTACACAGACACGTTTTCAAACCATATAATTATTTTACCGAAAGTTTTACAAAATAATCAAAACCCATTCCAGGAGAGCATACCGGTACCAATGGTGCCGGTACCTTCGGGTGCTGGAGCCTTCACTAACCCCAACCTGAAGCTGTGAGTGACAATCCAAATCATTTTTTTTAGAATTGTGTCTGCCATATATGAAAATGATGCCAACTCTGACAACTTCCGCCCTCGCATTTAGTGGGCAAAGTAGACAAATGCAAACAATTCCTGATTCTGATGTTCCCATAGAGAGTTATTATTTTTGCAGATGACAGATGAATTAGTTTTATTAGTTTAGTTTAATCTGCAGTTAAATTTGCAAATTCAATGAAAATCTTTTTTTGTCTTCACCATGTGGTCCTTAATCTTCCTCGTAGTCCTGGTTTATATTTAAAAAATGCCACACTGAACTGCCGTTTAACACCATCCATTGTGTGCACCCAGGTGGTTTATGGGTAACACACACATAAAATGTTTATTGCTCATTCTCAAAAACCCCTTCAAGACCGACAGCCTATTTGAATAAACCTGAACATTTGCATAGGCAAATAGCCTCGGAACAAAACGCATCTTTACGTGTCTAAGAGGTTGGTCTCATTCCATGCCCCCTCAGCCACACACACGTGTGTGCGTGCGTGTGTGTGTGTGTGTGTGCATTCGTCTGAACATACACAGTTTTCATTTGTGTCAGCATCTGTGTGGATGTAAAACCCCCGCTGCTCATTTCCCGTAACGTTGCTGTTTGTGGTCTCTGGTGGCCATGAATGATGTAAACAAACACCAGAGTGAAGGAGAGCAGGGGGAACCACCAACACCACCTACATTGCTTTCAATTTTTTAGCATTTGGCTACAAGACAATGCGAGAATGACACATGGTCATACATGTGACATCTGGGGGAACATCCCACAATGCCAAGGACTCCATCATATTTCCCATGGTTGGGGTTCCGAAAGAGCATTTTCTATCCAAAATTGTCATTCTCAAGACTCATAACTGTGTTGTGCTTCTTGACATGCAGTATTTACTCACCGCAGGCAGTTATAAATGTCTTATCTCCGAGCAAATCTTTGGATGACTCATTTTATCTTCATAACAGCTCTGCCAACTTTGGCCTGTTAAAAAGATAAATGAAAGAGAGAGAACAAAAAAAACAACTTGATGTCATCCAGAATTAGACGTTTCACATTGTCGGTGCAGTGGAAGCCATTTATGTTGGACCCGCGTCGTCATAAGTGCTTGGCAAAATCAATAAAACCACAATTAGATTTAGCAGTAAGTCCAGCTTGTTCCCGGTGAACGTTGGCCTCCGCCAAGGCTGCCCTTTGTCACCGATTCTGTTCATAATCTTCATGGACAGAATTTCTAGGCGCAGTCAAGGCGTTGAGGGAGTCCACCTTGGTGACCTTAGGATCTCGTCTCTGCTATTTGCAGACGATGTGGTCCTTATGGCCTCATCAGGACCTTCAGCGTTTACTGGAGCGGTTTCCAGCTGAGTGTGAAGCTTTTGGGATGAGACTCAGCACCTCCAAATCCGAGGCCATGGTCCTCAGTCGGAAACGGGTGGACTGTACCCTCCGGGTTGGGAGTGAGGTCTTGCCTCAGGTGGAGGAGTTCAAGTATCTCGGGTTTTTGTTCACAAGTGAGGGACGGTTGGAGCGTGAGATCGACAGACGGACCGTCGTGGTGAAGAGAGGGCTGAGCCGGAATGCAAAGCTCTCTGTTTCGGAGCCAGTTGAGGCGGCTCGGGCATCTAGTCCGGATGCCTCCCGGGCGCCTCCCTGGTGAGGTGTTTCGGGAATGCCCAGTCGGGAGAAGGCCCCCGGGAAGACATAGGACACGCTGGAGGGACTATGTCTCACAGCTGGCCTGGGAACGCCTTGGTGTCCTCCCGGTGGTGCTGGAAGAGGTTGCCGGAGACCGGGAAGTCCTACTGAGACTACTGCCCCCGCGATCCGGACCCGGATAAGCGGAGGAAAATGGAATGGAATGGATTTAGCAGGTTCTCGTGTTTACGTAATCATAAAGTGCAACTCAAATAATAATAATAATAATAGTTCTAGTCAAATGGAGATTTGGGACAACTTTGGAAAGATCACTTTAAAGTTTTTATTACGTCTATCAACATGAGACTAAATAATATTTTTGCGTTAGGCAAATTTTTGTAAAGTAAACATTCTTTTCTTAAAACAGTTTAACACAAAATAGACCTCAATGTATAAAAAACAAACACCTTGTACTCAAGACGTTAGTAAGGTAAACTGTCCATCACTCAAATAGCATTGTCCTCAAGCAAATAACCCCACAAAATATAATTGTGACTAACATGAAAAAGAAAGGTTTGCAAAAACAAAATAAACAATAACTTTCTCGCAGCAGGCCTCCCAAATCTTGTCTTTTTGAATGCACAGCATAGGACACTTGGCCAAGCGGGGGGGGTGTTGCTTGGGCACAGCCCCTCTCTGGCAACGGCCCGCAAAGCTCTTGGCCTCTCTTAATGTGCGACACGTTCTATCCAACGAATAATTGTTCCCATCACCACTAATAAACAATTATATTTATTAATCAGAATTATCTCGAGAGCATAGAAAAGTATATGTACTGTAGAGTAAATCCAATAATTAACACATGATTGACAAGTCGATATATGATGGTGGTATAATAATTAGTAATGTCACATGAGTGTTGATAAGAGGTACAGTGTATAACACAATAATAACACACATTTCTCTATGTATGGCTTCATATTGTGCGTTAGAAAAAGGGGGTGGGTGTAAATAAGCGTCTTCTTCCCACTCGTTTTCGAGCCAAATTGTAATTTATAATTATCATGTATAACAAATATATAACAAATGACTCTTATTAAAATTAGGACTTCCAATTTTCTTCTTTCTCTCCTTTTTTTTTACGTTATGACATAAGTGTATTTTACTTTTTACCAAATGTACTATTTATTTATTTATCATTTTAAAAAATATGTAAAATTATTCTGTTTGCTTGACAGCAAGGTTTTGGGGTATTTAGTTTATTATTTGATTTATTGACATTTGAAAGGGTTTAATTGCACAAGGGTGCCATTTTTTTTATTAGAAAAAAATGTAAAAAAAAATACGCATCAAATACAAATATTTTGATGAAGAATACGGAAACAATTTCTGGAACCACAGGAAGGTGAAAAGATGGGACCAGAAGAGTCAGGGCAGGGTGAAATAGGATGCGGTATCCGATAGAAGGATGTGAGGGTCAAGGGTGACCAGCAAGAAGGTGAAGGAGGGGGGAAGGGTTGCTGGGTGGGGACTGGTAGACCAGCTGCTGCTAAGTTGTAATTGCCTCAATTAGCTGACTCTGCTGCCATGGCAACAGTGTTTGAGCGGTCGCCACGGCGCGGATGTAGCGGCGTCCTCCCGCCGCTGGGGATTCATATGATAGTGATAGAAGGTGAAGGGTGGAAGAAAGAGAAAAGGGTGCATGCTGAGGAGGAGGGTCAGGAGAAGATGAAGCACTGGCAGAAGAGATGTTGATGGCTGCAAAATGGGGGGATTGATAGTAACAGGAGCAGAACGTTGGTAGGATAGTCTTAAATTACAGCAGGCAAGTCTTCAACCATCAATTTCACAATTTTTCACGGAAATTTCTGCACCGGGCTTTCACAAACGTTGGCTTGGTACTAAGCAGGAGCGCTTTATCTCATCCTGTGTTACTCCTCACAGTCGCAACTGGGCTCCGATGTGCTGATGGGCATAGTCTGCGTTGCCAAAAGTCGGGCAATTTTGCAACAGTTGATTCCGTTTTTATTGGCCAGTTGAACGGAAAGAAAAACTTCGATTTTACAGGCACTTACTTACATGTCACCCAAGGCAGGCGTGCACACACCAGTTCCCCCTCCCTTCCTCGTGCTCATCAGAACTCAGTCAGGATGCATTTATGGCCGGGGAGACAGTTGCATGTTTCAATCTCTTTTTTAAAGATGTGCCTTTTCTCCACTCCAGTGTTCCAACAAATCTCAGCGCTCTATGAAGGGAGCCACAGCAAGGTGGCTTAAGAGCCGCACGCAGCTCCCGAGCCTCAGGCTGCTGACCCTTAAGGGTCAAAAAAATCCATTTTAAACTGACAGCGCTCAAGTCTATGGCTACAAATTCTTGACACCAAAGTCACAGGTGAGGCTTGCAGCAAGAGTCAGTTACTACACACATAAATATACATATTTATATATAAATATATATATCTATGGAGGAGGAGCGCTTTGAAAAAGTCATTTATTGAAAACAACAATTAAAGAGAAATAGGCAGTTTGTCAGATGATCAAAAGTTGAAGACCATCACTCGAGAAATGACAAAAAAACTCTCCAAACCAGAACAAAAAATGTTCTCAGTAGGACTCAGTGATGAGTATCTCCACCGTTCTTGTTAATCCCCTCAAAAATTCATTTGGGCATGCTTGATGCGAGTGTTTCCAGGAAGCTAGAGGGAACATTGCTCCAAGTGGTGAAGATGGCTTCACGAAGGGCATCAACTGTGTGGAACTGATGGCCATTTTTATAAACTTCCCTTGCCATCCATCCCCAAATGTTCTCTATGGGATTTAAAAAAGGGGAACATGCAGGAAGGTCCAAAAGAGGGATGTTATTCTCCCTGAAGAAGTCCTTCGTCAAGCGAGCGTTGTCCTGTGGAAAAAGCCAGCTGGCACCACACAGACGAGGGCCCTCAGTCATGAGGGATGCCCGCTGCAACATCTACACGTAACCAGCTGCCGTCTGACCACCCTGCACCACCTGAAGCTCCAGTGTTCCACTGAATGAAAAAGCACCCCAGATCACGATGGACCCCCCTCCACTGTGCCGGGTAGAAAACATCTCAGGTGGGATCTCCTTGTCATGCCAGTAACGCTGGAAGCCATCTGGACCATCAAGGTTACATTTTTTTTCCACCTTTCAATGTCCCATGTTTGATCTCCCTGGCAAAGTGTAAACGGCGGGAGGTCTGTATATATGTGTGTGTGTGTGTGTGTGTGTATACATATATATATACACATATATACACAATACAGTATACATGTGATGCATGTGCAACAGTAGTTCTGCCCATTGATAAGGCTGGAGAATGGCAGTGAGGTAAACGGGGAGTACAACGTGTGGGAGGAGAAAGTGGAAGAGTAAGAAGGAAATAAAGGCTGATTTTCTTTGCTTCGGCTAATAAAAATTAATTAGCTTTACGGAAGTTTGTCGATCATCCGCAATCCATTCACAAATGCTGGCGTAACCCTCGGCACAAATGTTGTTCTGCAGCATACGGGTAGGATACCTACTGGAGGCATGGCGGGGGTAAGCGTACGTACTGTACGTACGGCGTGATGTTCTCCGATTGGTTTATCGCTGCCAGTGTACGTACTGTACTGTACTGCACTTCTCGGCATATTAAAGGTAAGAAACCTGTAGAATTTGAACTCAATATACCTTCTATTTCAGGTTTTATTATTGCAGTACATTTCTATTACAATGCTCGTTATTTATACAGTACTAAACGTGCAGAACTGTGTTTTTTCCATTGTATGACGGATCTTCCGGGTCAGTGGAACCAATTAGCCAACTTTCATGTTAAATGCTGCTCGGGATACAAAAAAAATCGGTTTACAAAAATCCTTTTGGAACAATTGAATTTGGTGTCCTTGGGTTCCACTGTATATACTGTATATTTTCTTTGATCTAAGAGGTGGAGCTAGACACGGTGCAGTTCCGGGATTGGTGCACAGATATTGAGTTTTGATTCCTAGAACATAAACACCCAACATTGTGCAGGCGAAAACTGTGTCAGAGGGATGGGCTACTATTTGTAGAAACATGGTTTCCTTTTCCAACTGCTCTGCAGGGGTGGGGGGGGCAGGTGTCTTGAGGATGTGTCTCCTCTCCCCTGCTGTGATTGGCCAATGTGTGAATCTACGAGCCAGCAGCCATGGGAAGCGATGTGTCGCCCTGTCTGATCTGGTGGAAGATGGATGATGATGATGGCCTGGCAGCAGCTGGAGTGCGAGTTTTCATCTGGAGCGTGGGTGTATGACCACGTCAGATTGTTCCCCATTCATGCAAGTCATGTGTGTATCTTCGCGTGGGTTCTCAGGGTCAGCGTTGAACCAAAATCTGAACGATCAGTTCAAAAATGGCAAGAATGTATATTTTGCGCCGTTGGATCTTAAGGAGATTCTAAATAGAGCTTCAAAATGCAAGAAGGAGAAATGGGAGTGAGAGAAAAAAATTGGATGTCCAATTGGATACCCATTGGATGTCCGTCAAGACACGGGACCATCCCCGGCCCAATTGAAGGTTGTTCCTGGAGATGAGTGCAGTCCAATAACCATCAGACGGATTCTGCCCAAGAAAAGTTGAAAAACCTCGCACGGGGAGAACATGCAAACTCCACACCGGGGATGCCAAGCGTAGAGTCGACCCCAGGTCTTCCAGATGTCCTGACTGTGTGGTCAACATGCTAACCACTTGACCACCGTGCGGCCACACTTTTTTGGAACCGCGAAAGAACAATTCTAAAAGAAGGACTTCAGGCCATGGGATAAAAATGCATTTGGATAAAGCCTGAGAGGACAAGCAGCCGTGCGCACGTGCGTGATAGGTCACTGTATGTAAATGAGTGTGTCTGCAGGCCCTTTTGCGCCTCATTATGAATGGGGATAGTGAAAAAATGTCCTATTTACACCAAAGTGTTCAAAAACACAATGGAACAAAAACTGCCTCATAAAGTAAGACATGCTCTGACTGATTTGCACGCGAGTCTGCTTGTTATTCTTTATCTCTTAACATTTTTAAAAAGTCCAATTTTGGAATTGTTGCAAAAAAGCCAAACTTACATGCAGAGACAAACCTTTGACGCTCACCAAGCGGAGGGCTTGGGCCGTACCAACTCTAACTGCAGGGTGCTTTATGGGATTTTTGAGACAAATGCAGATCATACTGGTCTTCATATCGATGTAGAGATTCCACTTTAATATGTAATGTACACATACATACACACACTGAATGTGTGTGTATGTATGTGTGTACTGCATAGATATGTGTATGTGCACAGTATGTGTATGTATACGTGTACGAATATGTGTATATGTATGTATATATACATATATGTGTGTGTGTGTATATGTGTATGTATCTATATCTATATATATATATATATCTATATATTTATATATATTAGTAATATTATTATTTTAATAAATATTTTATTATTTTTTTCCTGTATTTTTGCTCATTTTGCTCTGTGACTGTTGTGGTTGTTGCTGAAATTGTGATTATCACGGTTGTTTATAATATGGTTGAAATATGCTTGTGAGGTTCTTCTGCACCCTTTCTTATATCCCCCACCCCACCCCCCACCCGTCCCCTTTTCAGGCCAGGTCCAGCATCGAAATGTGGCGCAACAAAATTCATAATAAACGCAGTCAAATGTCAAGGGAGACTCATTTGGATTATGAAGTCTCCCTTGGAAAAGAAATTTTCCGGGCAGCTTGGCTCCCATTCAGCTGCTATGATGCTGGACAAGACAAAAAAAAAATAATAAATAAATAAATAATAAAGAGATTCCACTGTAATCGCCGCGTACCATACAGGAGATCAGGATTCACACAAGCTTCTCTTTCACATAGCATCACTACTTGTTGTCATGGTGACCATAGAGGGAAGAAGAGGTGGAGGGACTACTAAAGCACCTACTAAATCACAGAAAAGCCCCAAACTCCACCTAGATAAGCATCACACGGGGGAACTCCAAGCTTGGTTGTTATGCAGCACCGGCCGCCCTTCCCCGCCGCCTAATATGACGCGCAGAGCCAGCTGACCTGCAACGGCAACAACGATCCCTGTTTTGATCCTTTTTTTCACGCTGGTTTGAACTTTCTGTGATGTCAAACATAAGAAGCGTTCCCAGGCAGTGCGGGAAAATGTGAGGATGAGGACTGAAATGAGGCCCCTAACCGCTGCTCCTTTTGGATGAAATGAACTGACATTCACTATTTTAATCAACTTGACTATGAACTTCTAAGACTGTTTGATTTTTCGACCAGTACATAAATATCAAACCATTGGACTGGAATGTAAATGTTTCTTGCTCCAGGAGTACTGGTTAGTTTTGGAAGGTAGTATACTTTGTTTGCTGTCTCAGTGTTGCTGTAAGCTATTTTTTATGACACCCTTATTTTGTCACCACAAGTAAACAGGATGCAGCCCAAAGAGCTCTTATTGTGAGGAGGATGACTTTTGCTAAGGGGCCGCACGGTGGATGAGTGGGTAGGAGATCGCGATTCAAATCTCCGTTGGGCATCTCTGTGTGGAGTTTTCTCCGGGTACTCCGCTTTCCTCCCACATTCCAAAAACATGCATGTTAGCTTCATTGGCCGCTCTAAATTGTCCATTAGAGTGTGAATGTTTGTTTGTCTGCCCTGCGATTGAATGGCGACCAGTCCAGGGTGTACCCCGCCTCCCGCCCAAAAGCCAGCTGGGATAGGCTCCAGCATCCCTGCGAGCCAAATGAGGAGAAGCGGCATAGAAAAGGGGTGGATGGACTTTTGCGCATGAATGAACTTGCCTAGCCGTAGTTGCAGCTCCCATCGTTTATTTACACTTGCAACGTCGATGGCCAACCCTAGTGAGCGCCGCCATCTCTCGATGAAATACAACGACATTATTATGAAATATACATGCATATACAATTAATGACAGTATTATGATGAGTTATCTTCAAAAATCCATATTTTTTGAAAAGTCACAGTTGCAAAAGAAAACAGATTGTAATGTTTTCTAATCATTACATCGGTTTCAAGGAGTGACCTTTAAAGGTTTTATGGTGTAACCTTGTTGAAAATTATTTGCGCCCCAGTTGTCTCCAAGCAAAATTATCATTGCAATACTTAGTTATCATAGCCATGAATTAAAGTCATCTTTCTGCTGGCGGAGAGACTCTTTCACTGTGCCATTTGTGCCATATATGAGGATAGCAGCGAGCAAAGTGCAAGTTGCTGAGCCTCTAGTGATGAGCTCCTCTCAGCTGTATGCCGGTGTGTTGGTCAGACAAACATCCTACGAGTTAAAAAAGGACAAAATGCAGTGGATGAAGTCTGATTTCATTCACACATTGGCTTTCCCACCGTCCCAGTATAATGTGTAGCTTGGCCAGCATCTTCATATCTTACCATATCTCCCTCACAGTCGTTACCACAGATGATGTATTATTTATTAATTATATTTGCACCACCTTGCATGGAAAAAATCAGATCAGAGCAATTCTCATCAGCTCCCCGACCACTTAACGCTAACACGAGCCCGCAACCCACCTCCCAGATCCACCCAAGCCCCGCTGCACCCCCCCTACATACATGTTCATGTACATCTTCCTCATATACCCTCCGCCCCCATTCCTCCTCCACACACCTTCTCCAACGCCCCTCCCCCGTTCCAATTCACCATCATCACTCTTCTTTGCCTCTCCCACCCATTTGTAAAGACCCCCCCCCACCTCCACCTCCACCACCACTCCCTCTTTCCATCTTTCATCGCAAGCCCATCTGACATCTCCAGCAAGATTTCCAGCGCAATGTCCAAGAAGATGTGAGGATCATTGGGAAAGGCTGTCCTCTCTCATTGGGATAATTGGTGGTCATCAAACCAGGAAGCTCATATTTCCATTTAGAAAATGTACTTTTGGGGGTGAGGGGGGGAGGGGGGTTATGATGGAAGTGAAAGCTGCAGAGGTTTCATCAAGATCAAGACTCGCACATGTCATCAAACAGACCCACTACTTTCATACTGCATGCCGACGGCCATGATGGATAAGCACACTACATCTTCATCTTCTATCTTGCCTTTTGTGCCAACAGTGCAATAAAATATAGAAGATGCACCCAAAAGAGCTGAGCTGATAGTACACAGAAACGGTGATGCGAGTAGCAACTTTGTGAGAATAAACAGCTCAGCCGAGTCTCTGTAGAACAGCTGGAACGGTACTTTTCAAAATAGATGTCGGGTTAGGCCGCACGGTGGTTGAGTGGGTAGCACATTGGCCTCGCAGTCAGGAGGTTTGGGGTTCGAATCTCCGTTGGGCATCTCTGTGTGGAGTTTGCATGTTCTCCCCGTGCGTGTGTGGGTTTTCTCCGGGTACTCTGCTTTCCTTCCATATTCCAAAAACATGCATGTTAGCTTCATTGGCCGCTCTAAATTGTCCATTAGAGTGTGAATGTGAGCCGGGGCAAGATTTTGACATTTATTTCAAGAGAAGTATAGTGAAAAATACGACTTTTTTTAAAAATGAGTTACAAAAGAACGCAGGTGCCTTTTGAAATGTTTATTGTGCCACAACTTGATGCTCAAACATATTATTGTCAACATGAATTGAGACCAAATAAGCCACGGTTATAATAATGTAATAACAACAGCAACAAATCAATAAACAAATAAATACAGTTCACTGGGTTTCTCTTATCCACTTCTACTCCAGGGCTGTCCGACTGTCCTTTGATATTTATAAATAAAAACACATGATTGTATGCATAAAAAACATATAAAGCATTATATATACAGTACTTTTCAAGACAAATCATTAGTATCAACATTCTATATTTTTCTAGTTACGTGATGCCCTTTTGCTTTATTTTTCTACTTTTGTTTATTGTTATTTCTGCAATGAGTCACGTTTCACAAACGGCCCCTGTGCCACACTTTGGACTCCTTTGCATGTTCTGCCAGGAAGATGTGGTGCAGCAAGCTCTACCTTCTTGGCTTTGTTCGTCAGTGGCTGTGTTGCATTGTGGAGGGTTTTTTACAGCCTTCAGACTTGCACAGTCTTACGGAGGTGGAATTCAAGCCTGCTGATTGGCTGATTTTTGACCTTTTTTGTGATGAATTACCAATCAAATTAATAAACACTAGTACTAAATATATGGACCGATTGTTGTTCCAGCCCTTGTGTGCCACATCAGTAACCAACTTGTTCATAATCTCCTAAATACGTTTTTCCCCAGTATCAGAGCCCTGTAGACATGAAATAACACCCCTAGAGTCATCTTTACACTATGTTTCACGCCACAACTTTTACACGCACTCTGGGATCTCTGAAGTGGCACAAGAAACGGGTTTGAAACGGACTGGTACGTGTTTGCCACGTTAATGGGAGGAGAACTTTTTTAGTCAGCCTTTGCATTCATAGCTACAGAGCAAGCTAATAACGTAATGTAAGATCAATGACGCCTAGTGACCAGAATATTACATATGACTTGTCTATCAATATTTTTGGCGAATAAAAACAAACACAAAACCGCGATTATTAATTAAATAATTAATTTTATGCAAAACCGGGGGCCGCACGGTGGAGGGGTGGGTAGCATGTTCGCCTCACAGTCAAGAGGTTCAGGGTTCAAATCTCCGTTGGACATCTCTGTGTGGAGTTTGCATGTGTGGGTTTTCTCCAGGTACTCCACTTTCCTCCCACATTCCAAAAACATGCATGTTAGCTTCATTGGCCGCTCTAAATTGTCCATTAGAGTGTGAATGTTTGTTTGTCTATATGTGCCCTGCGATTGGCTGGCGACCAGTCCAGGGTGTACCCCGCCTCCCGCCCAAAGTCTGCTGGGATAGGCTCCAGCATTCACACGACCCTGATTAAGATAAGAGGTATAGAAAATGGATGGATAGAAAATCAGGATAGAGTGAGAGCAATGTTCAAACTGCAATGTAGCGAAAGACCGCTCTACAGTATTTGTACTTTAATAGCCATTTTTATGCTTGAAAGTGCTTAATTTAGGCAAAAACAAGAAAAAAATGGCCTCTGGCCTCTCTGACTTTATCTCCAAAACCTCTAACATGTGCTGTCCTGTCCTGATCTCGTCTGCGCGGCATCTCCAGGGAGATGGAGAGAGCTGGAAGTCAGGCAGGTATGGTTGCAGGAATCTTTAATAATCGAGCTGCGAAGCAGCGGCAGGAACAAAGAAGCGCAAACGTACGTGGGAAAAGAACCAATGACAAACAAACAATGAGCCGACAACCGACTGGCGCACGCACCTGAACATAAATAGTATGGAACTAAATGAGAAACAGGTGCACGTAATTAACAGAGTGAAGAAACTAGGAAACGGCCCAGAAAACACATGAAACTATGAAAATAATAACAACATAAGGAAACTAACCAAAACGGTCACATCTACAAGACACGAATCGTGACACTCGTCCCTCTGATGTGCTCATTCCTGATCCTGTCCATCCTGGTCACACCCAAAGAGAACCTCAGCATCTTCATCTCTGCTACCTCCAGCTCTGCCTCCTGTCTTTTCCTCAGCGGCACTGTCTCTAAACCAAACAACATGGCTGGTCTCACCACAGTTTTGTACACCTTTCCTTTCTTTTTAGCTGAAACTCTTCTATCACACATCACACCCGACACTTTTCTCCACCCATTCCAGCCTGCCTGCACACGCTTCTTCACCTCTTTTCCACACTCTCCATTGCTCTGGACTGTTGACCCTAAGTACTTGAAATCCTCCACCTTCTTTATCTCTTCTCCCTGTAACCTCACTCTTCTATTCTAATAAATAATCATATAAAATGAAAAATATTTTTAAAAATTGATAAGAAATAATTTAAAAAAACGTCTTAAAAAGTAAATTTTTAAAATAATAAATACTAAAACTAGACACTACAGTAAATTTAGCGACACTCATGGTGGTTTGCCAATGCAAACTTACTGTGCCTGCACAAACACATCGAGCACACATTATATAGTGTGTATGGAAGCTGAGAGACATAGTCTCTCCAACGTGCCCCGGGTCTTCCCCGGGGCCTCCTACCGGTTGGACGTGCCCTGAACACCTCCCCAGGAAGGCGTTCGGGAGGCATCCTAACCGGATGCCCGAGCCACCTCATCTGGCTCTTCTCAATGCGGAGGAGCAGCGGTTCTACTCCGAGTCTCTCCCGGATGACAGTGCTTCTCACCCTATCTCTAAGGGAGAGCCCAGCCACCCGATGGAGAAAACTCATTTCGGCCGCTTGTACCCGCCATCTTGTCCTTTCGGTCACTACACCACTACAGGGGAGGGACCAGACACAGAGTGGCTCAATGATGCACAATAACAATGGACTTCGTTTTTCCTCGCCCGGACGCGGGTTACCGGGGCCCCCCTCTGGAGCCAGGCTCGGAGGTGGGGCACGATGGCGAGCGTCTGGTGGCCGGGCCTGCACCCATGGGGCCCGATCGGGCACAGCCCGAAAAGGTAACGTGGGCCCCCCCTTCCCATGAGCTCACCACTCGTGGGAGGGCCCAAAGGGGTCGGGTGCAAAGAGAGCTGGGCGGCGGCCTTGGCGGTCCGATCCTCGGCTACAGAAGCTAGTTGTATTGTTTTAAATATTTGATTTGATTGCAGCAGACCTGCTAAGATAGACCTCATAATCTGGAATCCATTAGCGGGAGAGTGCTAAGCGTTCTGCCTGGCCTTCAAACCCTTTAATGAAGCACTCTGGACAGAAACTTCTTCATGATTTGGAAACTAATCACACAAACAAAACCAAAAGTCATATTAAGTGATCTAGGGCAACTACATGGTTATAACATGAACCCACGTTTTGTTGACTTTAATGTGGTTATTAAAACAGCTCTTCAAAGCATTAAAAAGAAAGCATAGCTGAATGTATTTATTTTGTACTGCACAGTACACAGCTGGGTGTACAAAATACTGCAGATGTGTATATTGTGTCGTAAGCTGCCGTTTAGTGTGTGCAAATACTGTGGACGACGGTGGCGTTCAGCATGGAGGTTAGAGCAAATTTAGGATTCACGTGCATAGAATGAGAGAAATAAGAGGTGTTGCCGGACTGCGGAGGCGGGAATACTGCGTAGGAGTGAGTGCTCTGTGTCGACATGCAGATAAATGGCCAACTGAATTACAGCCATCCTCCCGTGGAATTATTCAGCCGCCTTTTAGGTGGGACTCATCAGTTGACACGGTCATAGATCAATTTGTGGTGTGATTTGGAACTCCCAGCGGTCTGAGCGGCACTTCCCGTGACAGAGGAGTCCAGGCACAGCGAAGGAAGTCCACTGCTGGAGCCAAATATCCAGCGTCCAACGTGAGACTTCACCCCGGTACGTGGACGGGTCTGCAAGGGGGTGCCGCATGTTCTTCTTCATCCGGAGGCGGGAGTCGAGCAGCAACCAGCTTCGAGGGCCACTGCTGCACATGCCATGTTGGAGTATGGCCCAGATTTACGGCAACCGGACTGGCCCGGTCTTGTGGCGGCAGCCGATCCCAATCCTGAAGATCGGAAAAGGACATCCCTAGATTAAACACTTGTAATGCACAAAATAATCATGAACTTTCTGCTTCTCCTGGCGCTGTGAGGCATTCAGGCGCTCTCGTAGTTGTTTCCTTTTTGTTCACGTACCCCCATCTTCAACTGCCATACCCGTGGGGTACGTTTACCGCACTTTGCGAATCTAGGCCAGATAATAAACAACTATAATAGAAATTCCAATTCCAAACCCTCTGAGGTTCTGTCCTTTGTACATTTGTACAGTTCAATGGGTTCACGGCTGTCCATTCATGGTTGTGTGCTTCTATACAAGCCTTTGGTGGGAATGCTGCACGGCCGAAGGCTTTTTTCCAAAACATATTTTATGTATGAACTTGTATAGAAACGGTACGTATCGGGGAATGATCATGCGCCAGGATCCCTCTTTTGGCAGATGAAGCTCATGTGTCGTGCCGACAGATGAAGGCAAACAACCCTGCAGTGAGTAAATGAATTTGCAAACACTACATGTCAAAGGGATTTGGTTCCCTCGGGCGGCTGCCGGCGTCTTTTCTTCTACTTTTGCTTCTTCGTTTTTCCCAGTGACTCTGATGATTTCTGCCAATGGTTGAGGGTTCTGGTGGCCTCAGCGGGAGGTTGTTAAGAGCAGTGGTAACTGGAGGGGAGAGACTTTTCCGCGGAGGGATATATCCAAGTCAAAAACACCCACTTATCCTCATCAATTATGCAATGAATCCTGCAGTGACATTCTACGGTCAAGGCTGAAAGATTTGTTTTCCTGTTCTAAAATAAGTAGGGAACTTTTTACTACTCAGCAGAGGACGGATGGGAAAATTAGGGCCCGCGGTCCACATCCGGCCTGCCGAGCATCTGAATCCAGCACACACGTGTTACTGTGAGGACGTCCTTAAAAAGTGGATAAG
>QODF01000171.1:313167-329426 GCA_024372805.1 Oostethus manadensis
ACCTTCACTCGGAACTCCTCTGTCACACCTGCAGCACACCTCACTACCGTCTTACAGTCCTCGTACATGTCCTGCACCGCTCTAACATACTTCTCTGCCACTCCAGACTTCCTCATACAATACCACAGTTCCTCTCTGGGCACCCTGTCATAAGCTTTCTCCAGATCTACAAAAACACAATGCAGCTCCCTCTGACCTTCCCTGTACTTCTCCATCAACATCCTCAAAGCAAATACTGCATCTAGTTCTAAACTCTTAGCATTCCTCTTCTCTCTCCCCTAAGGACACACCTTCCTTCTCTCCTTCTTCGACCAACAGTAATCCAGTTTCCACTTGCACCCTGTCGGTGAACAGCACCGGTGGCGGGCGTTGTTAACCCGGGCCACGTCCGATCCGGTATGGAAGTCATTTGTTTGATTCGCATGTTCTGGTTTGGCAAAGTTTTACGTCGGATGCCCTTCCTGACCCAACCCGGGCTTGGGACCGGAGCAATAAGACACTGGCTTGTGCCCCGTTGCGGCTACATTATGAAAGCACAGCTGCATTGGTACTAAAAAATCTATACATGCTTAAATTTCCAATGTATGTCTTTTGCATCTATGATTCATGTTGGCATCCCAAATTGCAAAGCACTATTGATGTAGAATGATGGATCGATGGTGTCACATGATCCATTTGATCATTTTTACCACAGAAAAAGCCAACAAATGTTCCTGAAACTGTCAGTAATCTTGTTTCCGTATCAAAACAAAGGATTTATTGGCTGCAGATAGCAGTGTTTAAAAAACAACACCTAGCCCCACAGAACTGATATGGCACCTCTAATGGGTGTGAGTTCAGTACAGTGCTTGATCAGTGTAGGTCAGAGGTCGGTAACCCGTGGCTCCTGGTGCGGATGCGGCTCTTCGGCCTTCATGTTGTGGCTTTGCTGTGCTCAAACATTTTTAAGACAGCACAGCACACTTCTTAAGATGTCCAGTAGGGAGGTTTAACCAGCACCCGGTACTCTCACAGCCCCACTAGTTGGGCACCCTCTCCGCATGCATACTGCACTTCTGTTTATTGATTCTATTGTTGTAACAGGTAACTTTAAGAAAGACTCAAACCTCTCAAAGTTTATAAGATGTTATGTGTTATCAGCTCCAGACTGTTTTTCTTTCGTGGGCGAGGGGGCAAAAAGGCTCTTTGGATTATAAAGTTTGGTGATGTTCACGTAGATATTGTTCTCTGGTATTACCGTATCTCGCTTATTGCGTGGAGATATGGGGAAATAACTACAGAAAAAGATCATTTAGGATAATCCATGACGTTGCTTATATCAGAACCTACACACCATTTATTTCTAACAAACGGTTGATAAAATTTGCTGACATTGTAAATCTTCAATTATGCATAGCGCAAACAATAACCCACTATCCAAAAATGTTATCCAACAGAAGAGGAGAAATATGGCCTTAGGGAAAACGTTGAATTTAAACAATTGCGAGAACAATGCTTAAAACCTTCAGCATTTCGGTATGTGGAATCAAATCATGGAACGGATGGATAATGAGCACCACTGTAAATGTCTAATCACTCCTACACTGACTACTAACTTTTTTTTCTCATTATCCAACTATGTGTCTGTCAACCATTAACCCTTTCATCAGGTATTATGTGTTATATAATGTATTTCCTATTGTAGCACATATACCGCTTTGCCTCATCATTTTGCTGTGAATTTCAAACTGGCAACGAGTACATTTGGAATGCAGGAAGTGAATGAATGTATTGAAATTGATGCAAAAGGGATGATTAAATATGCTTTGCTTCTTCCTACTTCTTTTTGGACAAGTAAAAGTGTGACTTGTGTTATGTGATGTGGCCCAATGTAACTTGTATACATGTTCAAAACAAATGAAACCATTACCATCGGATCAAACCATCTTTCTGGCCAACCTGACACAATTTACAGGGAAAATAGAAAATGCTTCTCAAATCCTCCTGGACTTCCTTAAGGCCCGGAATTTTGGTTGACACGACTCTGCAGCATCACATGGACATTGGGGGTGCTGTCCTTGGTCTGGCAGACCAGGGTGATGGTCCCGTTTCTAAGAAGGGAAACCGCAGGGTGTGTTCCAACTATCATGACGTCACGCTTTTCAGGGGATCTGGAGAAGAGGATCTGCTGGATAGTCAAATCTCAGGCTCAGAAGTAGCAGTGTGATTTTTATTCTGGCTGTGGAACTGTGGACCAGTTGCACTGAATAGTCAAGGCGCTTGAGGGTGCACGGGAGTTTGCCCAACAGTTGCTGGGTTTGTCAATGTTTGCCAGTGTCAGATTTTGGGTCAAATTACCGGCAATAAGTCGGACCTTTTTCCAGTGAGAGCTGGTAGCCAAAGGATTGGGTCTCTACTTTTTGGTCCTGTTGGCTTCATCGAGCCTCACCACCAAGTCCAAGCCCATGGTTCTCGCCTGGAAAAGGGTAGAGTGCCATCTCTGTGACAGGGATGAGATCCTGCCCAAATAATGTCTTGTTCACAAATGTGGGAAGGCTGGAAAACAAAACCTACGGGCGGGTTGGCGCGCTGTCTGCAGTGATGCAGACTCTCAATGGATCTGTTGCGGTGAAGAACTGAGCCGAGATCTATGTTGCTCTATGTTTCTACGCTCACCTAAGGTCATGAGCTTTGGGTAGTGACCTAAAAGACAAAATTGCGGGTAAAAGCAGCTGAAATGAGTTTGCTCCGCAGGGTGGCTGGGCTCTCCCTTGGAGATCGGGTGAGAAGCATTGTAATTGAGAAGAAACTTTAGAACCGTTGCTCCTTTGCATTGAGAGGAGCCAGATGAGATGGTCAGGATGCCTCCCGGACATGCAGTTTCCCTACCTGATGATTTAGAATAAAGTCGGATACATGCTGCTTGACCAAGTTCGGCACAAAGGTGCTGTCAATCAGGTTTTTCTTTTTTTTTTTTTTTACCACCATTACCCATTCAACCATCAATAATCAATGATTGCTTTGACAGATTTGTCTTTCTCATAAAGGAGATTGCATTATACGACCTAGAGCACGCTTCCCCGCTCCCTTGCATAAATCAATGGGAACACCTCGCATGAAGTTAACAGCCCATTTATTTCCCCAAAGGGCAGCAAAGGGTCCTCAAACAAGAAGAAATGATTAAGTGGTGCAAGCACAGCTGAGAGGATGGCAGGTGTAGGACGAAGAGAGGAGAAAGACAAATGAGGTGCATGAGAACGTATGATCTGAGCGGCTATCGGATATTATTCCGTAAGGACTGATAACTGAGAGGGCATTTTGTGAGTTGCAGCTTTGCTGTTGACCTGCAGTAACCTAAAGTGGATCCGTGACCCGGTGGCCCGTTATAGCTGATCATTTGTTTGTTTAGTGTCGTCTTTCGCAAAGAGATCTGCAGAGCCTTTTGCTATTTCTTAGCTGCTGGACACTTCCGTGAGGACTGCTTCATTGATCACCGTTATCACTGACGTGAGTTATCAACTTTATATTGTTTGTAATTATGTTCTATGTTGTTCCTTTTAGTAAACATTTGTAAAAAAAAAAATACATTGAATGTTCTTGGCGGGAACCATAAACATTATCCTACACAGAAAGGGGGCGTTTCCCAAGTGACGTCAGCGGACGCTCTGCAAATGTTGCGAATCCCCGTCTCGTTCCAGGAAGGTTTTAAAGGATTCTTTGACCTTGCGAGATAGAACCATTTGTCCATATCACAATATGGGGTGAACTATTGCGCTTAGCAAAGTTCTGCATTTTCAGGGTGCTTTTTAAGTTATTCTAATATACTATTCATTCATTCATTTCTATGCCGCTTATCCTCATTAGGGTCACGGGGATGCTGGAGCCTATCCCAGCTGACTTTGGACGAGAGGCGGGGTACACCCTGGACTGGTCGCCAGCCAATGGCAGGGCAGACAAACAAACATTCACACTCTAATGGACAATTTAGAGCGGCCAATGAAGCTAACATGCATGTTTTTGGAATGTGGGAGGAAAGCGGAGTACCCGGAGAAAACCCACACACGCACGGGGAGAACATGCAAACTCCACACAGAGATTTGAACCCAGGTCTTCCAGATCTCCTGACTGTGTGGCCAAGGTGCTAACCACTCAGCCACCGTGCGGCCCATATACTATTCAGTTATTTTTATTTGAGAATTGCATTTATTGGGGAATTACATGCTAATGAGAAATGGGATATAGAGGAACTGATTACATTCTGGGTGTTGATTTTTTTTAAAGGATTCTTTAACATTGTGAGATAGGACCATTTTCTGCATTTCTGCATATACCTCTATTTTTTTTTTTTAACAAAGCTGGTGGAGACAGTCATTAGTTTTAAATTGATCTTGTAAAATTGTCCAGTTTTTAACTGTACTCAAAAAGTTGGAGGAAAAAAAGAGCAAAGTAAGATGTTGACATTGTACATGAAATAAAACAAATAAGAAAAGTGCAAACATAAGTTTTATGTGCTTAGTCTGCATTTTTTTGTGTGTGCTTTGTTTTTATCACGAAAGCTGTTCTTGAATTTGAGGGACCGGATGTTTTCTAGTGAGTCACTAGACAGCATCATTAGCATCTTACAAACCAATCAAAATTTAAGGTGTCGGCAGTTTTAGTGTATGGATCTTATCGCTTATGACATTTTGTAAAAAAGGTTTCTGTCACAAAATTTGTTTCATAAGTGACAAAAGCCAGGAAACAATCGATATTTCCACTTCTATAGCACAGCAACATTCCCATTGGTGGGAAGGGGATGGGTCCGGGAGACATTCAGGTCACAGAAAAATATCTTTCATTAAAGAGAAAATGGGCCGCACGGTGGTCGAGTGGGTAGCACATTGGCCTCACAGTCAGGTGGTTCAGGGTTTGCATCCCCGTTGGGCATCTCTGTGTGGATGTTCTCCCCCTGCGTGTGTGGGTTGTCTCCGGGTACTCCGCTTTCTTCCCACATTCCAAACACATGCATGTTAGCTTCATTGGCCACTCTAATTTGTCCATTAGAGTGTGAATGTGAGTGTGATTGTTTGTATGTCTTTGTTTGTCTATATGTGCCCTGAGATTGACTGGCGACCCCGCCTCCCGCCCAAAGTCAGCTGGGATAGGCTCCAGCATACCCGCGACCCTAATGAGAATAAGCGGCATAGAAAATGAATGAATGAATAAAGTGAACATTTACAAGCTGAGTATGCAACATGTTCCATAAAAAAACATGAAATTCCTTTTAGATTTACTGTATGTTGATATCAGGACAGGATCCACTTACTGATGTTTACTGTACATTCAGATTACAGATTTTACTGTCGGTCCTCCAAGTGCTGTCTATCTTTCCCTGCTTCCTCAAGTCTCGTACTTACCTGACGATGTCAGTATTACGTTTTGCCAGATGCTCATTCACAGAGACATTTGAGCCATTTGGCTTTTTTTTTCTGTGTCAGCGGTGCAGATTTGAATTCCCTGTTGGTGAACTTAACAATTAAGACAGGTGTGGTGTTCTTTCTGCCATGTCGATGGTGTTAACATCTACATCCAGCCCCTTTGATTATAAGAAGTTGACAACCATTCACACTCACATTCATACCTATGGACAATTTAGAGCGGCCAATGAAGCTAACATGCATGTTTTTGGAATGTGGGAGGAAACCGGAGTACCTGGAGAAAACCCACGCATGCACGGAGACAACATGCAAACTGCATGCACACAGAGATGCCCAACGGAGATTCGAACCCTCAACCTCCTGACTGTGAGACCAACGTGCTACCCAGTCAGCCACCGTGCGGCCTAGTGTCTTGATATCATTAAAAAATGCTACATTTTCTTCGATAGGGTTTTTAGCCTTGTTAGAGCAGCACACGAGCCAGTATAGTCTTCCCATAATGCATTGATATCCTCCTTTAGAACCTTAGCATATTTGCACCATGCTCTATTTTCGTCCATAGGGTTTTTAGCATCTTTATGAGCAGGATGCAAAGAAACATAATCTTCCAATACTGCCTCAATATCGTCCTGCAGAACCTTGAAATCATCACATAATGTTCTATTTTCTTCCATAGGGTTTTTAACCTCTATAAAAGCAGCACATAAAGCTGCATTTTCCTTGTGCAACGTCTCAAGGTCTTCTTTTAGTGCCTTGGTATTCTTGCACAGTGCTGTTTTCCTCCACAAGGTTGTTAACCTTCTTAAGAGCAGTGCACAAGCTAGCATTGTCTTCCAATAATGCCTTGATGTCGTCCTGTAGAACCCTGACATTATTGCACAATAATGTGTTTTCTTCCGTAGGGTGCATGCCCTTCTTTAGAGGAGCACACTATGCACCATTATCTAGCAATAATGGACTGATATCCTTCAGAACCCTAACCTCCTTGTATAGCACTCTATTTTGTTCCATAGGATTTTAGCTTCTTTAGGAGCAGAATGCTAGGCAGCGTTGTCTTCCATTAATGCCTTAATATCGTCCTGCAGAACCTTGATATCATTGCATAATGTTCTATTTTCTTCCACAGGGGTTTTAACCTCTATAAAAGCAGCACATAAAGCTGCATTTTCCTTGTGCAACGTCTCAAGGTCTTCTTTTAGTGCCTTGGTATTCTTGCACAGTGCTGTTTTCCTCCACAAGGTTGTTAACCTTCTTAAGAGCAGTGCACAAGCTAGCATTGTCTTCCAATAATGCCTTGATGTCGTCCTGTAGAACCCTGACATTATTGCACAATAATGTGTTTTCTTCCGTAGGGTGCATGCCCTTCTTTAGAGGAGCACACTATGCACCATTATCTAGCAATAATGGACTGATATCCTTCAGAACCCTAACCTCCTTGTATAGCACTCTATTTTGTTCCATAGGATTTTAGCTTCTTTAGGAGCAGAATGCTAGGCAGCGTTGTCTTCCATTAATGCCTTAATATCGTCCTGCAGAACCTTGACATCATTGCATAATGTTCTATTTTCTTCCACAGGGGTTTTAACCTCCTTAAGAGCAGCACAAAAGGCTGCATTTTCATTTTGCAAGTGCCTTGGTATTCTCTGTTTTCCTCCACAAGGTTTATGACATCATCATTGGACCCCCATGATCACTTTGTTGAGGCTTTTGTTCTGTGATTGCAGACCCTTAAAATCTTTACTTATTTTTTATAGAATCTTGCACTGTTTTTCATTTCAGATTCCTAAATTCTAGCCTTACATTAAGAGATTTTTCCGGTGTTAGTAAATTCAGACACATACATTCTTGCATTGTTTGTGGTGCAGTACACTCCCGTATGTTTGGCATTGTGGCTAGGAAAGCATCAAATATTTCAAATTTCCGGTATCGTCATGAGAGCCTCCCCAGTCGACAAAAAAACAAAATAAATGTATCGGTGTGCATTACATGCCAATCAATGCGCATGAAAATGAAGTGTGGATTAGTTTGCATGTTGCAACGTGGGTTTGTCCTGCATGTTTAATGCTATTTACACTCGCACTGGCAGCACAGGCTGTGCCACGAGAGGAAGCCTCTGACCCTCATTAGCTGGCTAGGGATAGTCTGGGTTAATCCCAGGTAATCCTGTCCCTGTCTGACGCGGACAATTATTGCCAGTGAACATCAACTGCGTTTGTGCAAGGGCCATCATTTTTTTCAATAGGCACTGTAATTGTAAGACAAAATTAATATTGTGTTTGTGAAAGAGATTATTATTTGTTGTATTTATCTTGTATTTTTGGCCTTGGCCATTGTTTACAGTTATTTTGCCTGTACTGCAGCAAGCCACTTAAATGCAACGGTCCAATTTTACAAATCTACAACTCCCCCACCAGTCAGAACTGGAGACTCAAACCAGGACAAATGATGTCACATGACTCACACACACATATAATAACTTAGTATCAGACTCAACCTAACCTACTTGTGCTCAGCCGATCAATGAAACCCTTTCTTCTGCACATCGCTTATCTTATAAGGTGCTATTAAAAGGGAAATATTTAGCTTTTCCTTTTTTCCGACCTATAACTGTTGTTTCAATGTTGTATTGTAGTGTTAGATAGCGTCAGATAATAAGTTTGCGCATTTGGAATTGAGCCCTAAAAGCAGTTTGGGATTGCTCTGCACGCTGTGTTTCACAACAATTTTTCAACACTCAGCTATGGCCCTCAGGAAATGGTTGTTCAGGTGTGAGGGAAAGCTAATTTTGCCTTGCAATAAAAGCTGAACTATCCGCCAAACTGTTGTTGAAGTCCAAATGCCAGGAAAATAAATCTGACATGTCGGTCCAGAAAAGTGCAGTGCAGAAAAAAAATTGCGCAGAACCCTGAATCTGCCAGACCTCTGGTAAAGGAACTTGCTTTTTAAATATATATGACAGTCTTTCTTGACTTCACTTACTGATAGAAGACCTCCTGCATCAGTCACAGCTCTCTGCTTCTACTTACTGGTTGTTGGTGTCAACATTTCAGCTTTTCCTCATTGTGCATTTTGCTCTAATTTTTCCGTATTTGTTGTTTTGTTTTCAAAGCTCAATGTTTGCAGGGCAAGGAGCACGGTTGGTTGGGTGGGTGCTTATTGAGTGGTGAGGCAAACGGGCGAGTTCAGTTGTCAAAATAAATAATGTTTTTGTTTTTTCTAATATTTTCACACTAGACCAGCAGGGTCCCGAAAATCTGAAAGGTTGGCAACCCCTGCTAAAAATAGTCATTTTTGAATGCTAAGCCTTTACTAAGTAATGCGTTACCGGCATCACTGCAGATCCAACCATCAAATGATCATCATGATTGATTGCAGAAATGCAACATAACATGAAAGTAAAAGGTGTGCAGAGCTGATAGTCGGTGATACCTCCTGATAATATAGTCACTAATTATAGTGACAAAAGTACTAATTAGACTTGACGTCTGTTATGCTCTGCAAATTGTGGAGAGTTAAGTTCAAGCATATCAGCTTCTTATCCGGGTCCGGGTCGCGGGGGCAGCAGCTTCAGTAGAGAAGTCCAGACTTCCGGGTCCCCAGCGACCTCTTCCAGCTCCACCGGGAGGACACCAAGGCGTTCCCAGGCCAGCTGTGAGACATAGTCCCTCCAGCGTGTCCTAGGTCTTCCCAGGGGCCTTCTCCCAACTGGGCATGCCCAAAACACCTCACCAGGGAGGAGCCCGGGAGGCATCCGGACTAGATGCCCGAGCCACCTCAACAGGCTCCTCTCGATGTGAAGGAGCAGCGGCTCTACTCTGAGCTCCTCCCGGATGGCCGAGCTCCTCACCCTATCTCTTAGGGTGAGTCCAGCCACCCTACGGAGGAAACTCATTTCCGCGATCTCGTTCTTTCGGTCATGACCTTTTCCGTCTCACCCGATACAAAGCTGTTGAGGTTCACTTCAATACACCATAGTGACAGAAACTGCAAAAAATTCTAGATCATCATCTGTATCCGCTTAAAAATGGGTTCTGGTCCATGTGCCTCCAAGTTTTGATTTGCGTGATCTTGACAACTATTCACCCGACAAACACATAAACGCTAAATCACAACCTCTTGACTTTTGCTTGGCACTTGGCAAAGGTAACCAAACACACCCACACATAGGAGGAGGGGGTGGAATTGCTTCCAGGGAACTGGCTGAAAACCAAGGGGGATGAGCCGCTGGGGAAAAAACGTGGATCTACATTCATCACATGAGTCACTTTGTCTTCAAATACCGAGTAATTGACGTCATGTTTCCCTTTAGGTTGCCTAATGTGATTTGTGAATATGGGAATGCAGGGTTAGCACATGGCGGGTGGGGGCGGGGGGCAATGTAAGCGCTCGCATTGATTAGCTGCTTTTTATCACGTCGCTGACGTCCCCTCTGGGTTCCATTTTTTTCCCCCCTGCACTTAACCAGTTTGCAAAAAGCCGAGCTGGCGATGAGGAATGCCATGCCTCCTTCTCATTAACACTTCATTAGGGATTACTTGGTTTTATCCCACTATTGAAAAGCATGACGTTTACACCGGCACTCTGTAATCCTTGAAAGATTAAGTGCAACCTTGCCTTAGAATGCTGAAATACAGTAGTAGGCTAACAAATAGGCAAAAGATGCAAATGATGGAATGGATTGATGGTATTTGATTCTGTCTTTTCATGCCCATTAAGGTTGCCCGATATTGGCTATTTTGCCGATATCCGATATGTTGTCCAATTGTCCGATACCGGTGTGTTTTTTTCCACTTTATTTATAATCAGTGCTATTGGCCAGGGTTGCCGTATAAAGGGGAAAAGTCAGGGGGACCCACATAATAAGTAATTACTAATACAATTAATAATTAATTGGGGGAGGCACGATTTTTGTCATGGGCCCCAGAATTCCCGACTGCCCATCTGTTACTTAAAACTCACGAGAAAAAGCACTCGGCGACTTCGTCTTCCACTGCTGGGAAAGGCTGCTCATCTCGTCCAATCAATTCAGTAATTATTCGGGTTATTAGCTCAGCAAACTACCCGTCGCACACACATGCGTGTTAGCCACGTGACTGCCGTGTGGAGTTTGTTTTGTGGGCGGGGAAAGTGGGAAGACGACGCTGCCAAAAATGTTAGTTATGTCAAGATACTACATGACACGTAATGAATACTGCATTACGCAATAATCAACATTTGGGGATAAGGTTGTGTGGTCCAGACCAAAATATTTTCAAAGACAATTGGTGTACACTTTGGTGCAGTCCACTGGGTTCACTGGTATTTTTGTCATGGGACCAAAGGCTGCACAGGTTGCAAGGACATCGCTTATCCGGGTCCAGACTTCCCGGTCTCCGGTGACCTTATCCAGCTCCCCTGGGAGGACACCAAGGCGTTCCCAGCCCAGCTGTGAGACATAGTCCCTCCAGCATGTCTTAGGTCTTCCCCGGGACCTTCTCCCGGCTGGGCATGCCCGAAACACCTCACCAGGGAGGCGCCCAAGAGGCATCCGGACTAGATGCCTGAGCCACCACAACTGGCTCCTGTCAATGTGAAGGAACAGCGGCTCTACTCTGAGCTCCTCCCGGATGGCCGAGCTCCTCACCCTATCTCTTAGGGTGAGTCCAGCCACCCTACGGAGGAAACTCATTTCCGCCGCTTGTAACCGCGATCTCGTTCTTTTGGTAATGACCCATAACTCATGACTACTGGTGAGTGTAGGAACATAGATCGATCGAGCTTTGCCTTCTGGCTCAGCTTTCTCTTCACCACGACCTCACGCTCCAACCGTCCCTCACTCGTGAACAAGACCCCGAGATACTTGAACTTCTCCACCTGGGGCAGAATCTCATCCCCGTCCTGGAGGCAACAGTCCACCCGTTTCCGACTGAGGACCATGGCCCACATGGAACCAAGACCTCGAATTTGGAAGTGCTGAGTCTCATCCCAGAAGCTTCCCACTCAGCTGCAAACTGCTCCAGTAAACGCTGAAGGTCACAGCCTGATGAGGCCATAAGGACCACATCGTCTGCAAATAGCAAAGACGAGATCCTAAAGTCACCAAGCTGGACTCCCTCAACACCTTGACTGCGCCTAGAAATTCTGTCCATGAAGATTATGAACAGAATCGGTGACAAAGGGCAGCCTTGGCGGAGGCCAACGTTCACCGGAAACAAGCTCGACTTACTGCTGGCAATGCGAACCAGGCTCCTGCTTCGATTGTACAAGGACCGAATGGCACGTAGAAGCGGACCATCAATCCCGTACTCCCGGAGCACCCCCCACAGGACACCACGAGGGACACGGTCGAATGCCTTTTCCAGGTCCACAAAGCACATGTAGACTGGTTGGGCAAACTCCCACATACCCTCGAGTACCCTTGCAAGGGTGTAGAGCTGGTCCAGTGTTCCGCGACCGGGACGAAAACCACATTGCAGCTCCTCTAACCGAGGTTCGACTAACGGTCGTACCCTTCTCTCCAGCACCCTGGAGTACTTTCCCAGGGAGCCTGAGGGGTGTGATCCTCCTATAGTTGCAACACACCCTCCGGTCACCCTTTTTAAAAATGGGGACCACCACCACGGTCTGCCAGTCCAGAGGTACTGTTCCCAAGGTGTGTCAACCAAGACAGTCCCCCAACATCCAAGTAAGCTTTTGTGACATGTTATGTGACATACGGCAAATATACCAAAGCTGGGTTAAATATGAAGGTTATTGTTACATTCTGCTGTACGCGACAGCGTAGATTTCATAAAAAGAAACCGAAAGGACGCAAGCTCAAAGCAAGCATTCAACTCCTCATGAAAAGATCCAGTGTATGGAATTAATCTGCCTACTGATTTATTATGCGTGCCTAATGAGCCAGCGTGACAGGGAATATGTATGTATAAAGGTGGAATTTACATTTCTAACAGCTGTGGTTGACGGGCTCATCATGCATGCATGCGGAAGGACACGCATGTATGTGTAGTAGTTTATGGACGCGTGCTGTGAAATCACAACTGAACGACTCATTTCACACGGGCACCCTCCCCAGCCCCAACCCCATCCCACACACGCCCACCCACGCAAACATGATGTTTTTTCAGCATCACAATTGCTTTCTTTTTACCAGCGGAGAGCACTCGATCGAGGCTCCAGCATACCCTAATGGGGATAAGCGGCATAGAAAATGAATGAATGAATGAAAAAAAGCCCACTTCTGGCCATGCATGAATTGGGAAGTTTTCAGCAGGAGTTTTGTACAGATCCTTTATCACACTCGAGCACTTGTTGGAGGTGGCTGAGTCAAAGTACAAGCAAACTTTCAAGCGTTTCAGCCCGAGCAGAATTTTGTCTGGATGCTCACGGTGGAACGACAACCATAACACCATCACAACAGCTGACTCGGCGATGACTACCATATACCTCATTTTTGCCACTACATCAATAGTAACTATTAATTAATAATAACTATTTAACACCATGTAATGTCGGCTCCACCCACTTTATGGTACAGCCTTTCGGTATCCTCCGTATTACGACGTTGTTATGTTCACATTTGTAATGCTCAGAGCCCTCAAAGCCCTGAACCTCATCATTTATTGCAGAATCGATTCCAGCCACCCTGTTAGGTTGCTTCACCTTTGACCTCCCAGCACTCAAGCAAGCATTTGAATTATCGTGTGGCTGTATTGCGTTTTTTGATGACCTTATCATTTAAGTGTGCAGCGAGTGCACGCAAGCACACACTGCAGCTGTGTGGTGTGTGTGGTATCTTCCCCTCAGGGTATGCCTCTTCTTCATGCATCTGACAGAAATAATAAAAAGTTGAAGCCAAATGATGCAGATTTCAATATACAGTGTAAAATTAACTCTGCTTCCGTTAGGTGTTGATTTTATTGGTTTTGTTGGTTGGTTTCCAAATAAAACATTATGTTTGACCGTGACGATTTCACAGTTCCCCACTGGAAGGAATTTAATTCTACTTCTGTATTTCCGTAAATAACGGCCACCGTTTGAATAAAAGCCATGTCTTATCGCAGTGTGTGTCTTCTGCTTGTCTGCTCTCTTCACTGGGATTATTTTAGTTAACTGGTGCTAGTATTCATACACAAATATCACAGAATAAACTAAAAACTTCATTGCTAACCAAGGCAGCAGCAGCACATACTGCGACACGGAAAACAGTCAGACGAGTTGAAAGGTAGAGGCTTGCTGAAATTAGCTACAGTTATCTTGCTTTTCGTTTGCCTCCGTGCTCAATCTGAGCGAACGGGGTCCATATTGTTAGTATGGTATACATCAAGGATCTACAAACCTTTTCCACCAGGGACCAACATACTGAAAAATGAAAAGATGCAAGGTCCACTTTGATATTTCATGAAATTGATATTTTGTAAAAATACTTCAAGAAAAAACTGCATCTCAGCTTTGTGATGTAGGTGGAAAAGCGTATTATTAGTATGGTATGGACATTTGCTCGTTTTCATCTTTTTGCTGTTGATTATTTGGTGGGGACTTTTCCAAACACAGTGTAACCCGGGGATACAAAATCAATTCGTTCCGAAAGGATTTTTGTAAGCTGATTTTTTTTGTAACCCGAACAACATTTAACATGTAAATTGGCTAATTCGTTCCACCGACCCCGGAAGCCCACTCATACAATGGAAAAAACACTGTTCTGCACATTTATTACTGTATAAATAACAAGTATTGTAATACAAATGTAATGTAATAATAAAACCTGAAATAGAATACACTGCTCAAAAGAATGAGAGGATCACTTTGAAAACACTTTAGATCTAAATGGGGGGGAAACGATCTTGAATATCTTTCCTGATAATAAGCAGGTGATGTATTAGTAACAAAATGATGCCACATAATGTGATAGAAATGAAAATGATCACCCTATAGAGGGGGAAATCAAAGACACCCCAAAAATGAAAGTGAAAAAAAGATGCAACAGGCTGGTCCATTTTGCCAAAATGTCATTGTAGCAACTCCAAATGATTGTCAGTAGTTTGTGTGCCCCCACGTGCTTGTACGCATGCCTGACAACGTCGGGGCATGCCCCTAATGACACCACGGATGCTGTCCTGGGGGATCTCCTCACAGACCTGGACCAGGGCATCACTGAGCTCCTGGACAGTCTGAGGAGCAACCTGGCGGCGCCGGATGGACCTAAACATAATGTCCCAGAGGTGTTCTATTGGGTTTAGGTCAGGTGAACATGGGGGCCAGTCAATGGTACCAATTCCTTCATCCTCCAGGAACTGTCTGCATACTCTAGCCACATGAGGTCTGGCATTATTGTGGACCAGGAGGAACCCAGGTCCCATTGCACCAGCGTAGGTTCTGACAATGGGTCCAAGGATTTCATCCCGATACCTAATAGCAGTCAGGGAGCCATTATCTAACCTGTAGAGGTCTGTGCGTCCTTCCAGGGATATGCCTCCCCAGACCATCACTGACCCACCACCAAACCGGTCATGCTGAAAGATGTTGCAGACAGCATAACTTTCTCCACGGCATCTCCAGACCCTTTCACGTCTGTCGTATGTGCTCAGGTTGAATCCGCTCTCATCGGTAAAAGGCACAGGGCGCCAGTGGCGTAGTTGCCAATTCTGGTGGTCTATGGCAAATGCCAATTGAGCTCTACGGTTCTGGGCAGTGAGCACAGGGCCCACTACAGGACGTCGGGCCCTCAGGCCACAATCATGGAGCCTGTTCACATTCACACCAGTGGCCTGCTGGAGGTCATTTTGTAGGCTCTGGCAGTGCTAATCCTGTTCCTCCTTGCACAAAGGAGCAGATACCGATCCTGCTGAGGGTTTAAGGACCTTCCACGGCCCTGTCCAGCTCTCCTGGAGTAACTACCTGTCTCCTGGAATCTCCTCCATGCTCTTGAGACTGTGCTGGGAGACACAGCAAACCTTCTTGCAATGGTACGTATTGATGTGCCAAAGGAGATGAGGAGTCAGTGGCCTCGACCTGGAAAAGCATTCCTGTTTTGGGGTCTGTCTCATTGTTGCCCCTCTGATGCACCTGTTGTTGATTTCATTAACAACAAAGCAGCTGAAACTGATTAACAACCCCCTCTGCTACTTAACTGAGCACATCAACATCCCAGACGTTTCACTGATAGGTTACTATATTCTGATTAAAAAGTGTTCCTCTATTTTTTTTGAGCAGGTATATTGAGTTCAAATTCTACAGGTTTCTTCCCCTTGATACGCAGAGAAGTGCAGTACAGTACACTGGCAGCAATAAACCAATCAGAGAACATCACATCATACGTGGCGTAGGTACACTTCCAGGATGCCCCTAGTAGGTATACTACCGGTATGCTGCAGAACAACATTTTTGCCGAGTGCCGGGAGAGTTATGCCAGCATAAGTGAAAGTACTGCGGCTGCCCGGGCTAAGGTATCTGCTTTAACTCTTGTCCGAGCTTTCACGAAGCCGCCATCATTGCTGAACAGCCGACTGACAGCGAGACTGACGGCCGACAATGATGACGGGGAACCCGGCATGTTTGACGCCGAAATTGCCCAGCTGTTCAAGTCCGATGCAGAAGATGGATTTGTGGGAAAAGAGGGATTAAAAATACAGAGAGTGTTTTGTTAAATAGTAGAATAAAGCTCAACTAAACTCACTCTTTTGCTTCCGTTGCCTTTTTTGTATACCGTATGTTTTAGCATGCGCCTTAAAATACGGGAAATCAGGAAAATTCTGAAAAAAACAAGTTTTGGTAAGATCGACAAACTTTTGTAAAGCAAATTAATTTTTGTAAGCCGAAGCAAAAAAATCAGAAAGATATTTTTGTACCCCAAATTTATTCTGGGGCATACATATATATATATAT
>QODF01000171.1:329533-343551 GCA_024372805.1 Oostethus manadensis
ATATATATATATAATATAATATATATATAATATATATATATATACACACACACACAGTACCACCCAGAAAATTTAAATGTCCTGAAAAGGTTGTTGTATTTCTGCAATTCAACTTAAAAGATGAATTTGACGTATTATATAATCTAATAACATGCAAATCAATATATTTCAATTTTTTTTTCTTTGCATCTTAAAAAAATCCCAAACTTTCTGTTTGTGTTTTTTTTGTGTGAAAATCTTAATCAGCAAAGTTACAACAAGGAACTGCGTGAGATGTCGGTTTGCGTGTAACAAAGTTTGTTGGTTTCGTCCTTTATGTTAAATTGCCAAAATAAAACCACTTTGACTTGCTATTCTGATATTTCTGGTAGCACTGTGTATATAGGATCTTTGAATGCCTAAAAGGGATGTGACCATTTGACTAGGGACAGTATGTGTGGCTTTAAGAAACATCAACTCCAGTCTTCTGTGAAAAAGCACTTGAGTGCCATTCAGCATTTCCTTCTAATACTAAAAAGAGAGCCAAGCTCTCTCTTCAACTACAGCATTGGCACCGAGATGAGAGCTAAATCTGTTCAAGGGAATCTGATGCTGTGATTCCCGATGCCAGTATGGCTCTGGTCCCGCACTGCTTTCCCTTCCTCTCTTTTTGGGAGGCAGCTGGGAGAGATGTTGGCCACCATAGCAACACTAATGCCTCATCACTCCTATTGTGCTTTGTTTTTTGTTTGTTTTTTTATCATCACAGGCCACGATTTTGCACAATTCCATCATATTTGTCGGAGTAAAAGTGTGTGCGTGTGTGTTACGATCACAGAGCTCATTTGGTAGTCTAAAACTAAAGCTACACCAGTTTTTGCATCCATGCTATCACTGTGTCGTTTTTTTGCAACTACTTACTCACATGTAGAGCGTTCATGGATTACTGCACACAATAACAACCGACGGGGTCACATGGTGTAGTCCACTCGCTTGTTTACAGTGCAGGCGCATGCAGTCACTGCCTCCAAGCACGCATGCACGCGTGTGGTTACACAGAGATCCTCTGAGGTCAGGTAAGTAATCGTGCTACCATCTCAGTGCATGCATTGCATCAAGTCCTGGAGCGCAGACCTATTGCTAAAAACTCATTTGTATCAACACCAAATTGCACCAGCATATGCATATACTGTATTCGTTGCATCGTAAAAATGGAAGACCAGGGTTCAAAAATCTCCATTGGGCATCTCTGTGTGGAGTTTGCATGTTCTCCCCGTGCGTGAGTGGGTTTTCTCCGGGTACTCCAATTTCCTCCCACATTCCAAAAACATGCATGTTAGCTTCATTGGCCGCTCTAAATTGTCCATTAGAGTGTGAATGTTTGTTTGTCTATATGTGCCCTGCGATTGGCTGGCGACCAGTCCAGGGTGTGCCCCGCCTCTCGCCCAAAGCCAGCTGGGATAGGCTCCAGCATCCCCGTGACCCTAATGAGGATAAGCGGTATAGAAAATGAATGAATGAATGAATGAATGAATGAATGAATAATTTTCAAGCATAGAAAAGTCATCCCTTGCTGTTCGAAAGTCAAGGGACGAGGGATGACTGTATAAGGCATTCAGAAGATGCATTCAAATTGTAGTAATTTACACTGGTCACTAAGTAACTCACCTAAAACGAGTATCCGACTGTCTTATAATAATCCTACTAATAAGACGGGCTGCTGACGTACACTTCCCGGACACATTTATTGTTTTATTTGTGTCTCAAATGGCTCATCTTCTCACATTATATCATCTACAGCAGTGGGACCCAAACCTTTCAGTCACATGCAGCCATGTCGTAGACATTGGTCCCTGTCAGAACGATGGCCGATCAATGATAGAAATGCTTGTACATTTCCAGGCAGCTGCCGCGGAAGCAGGATGACTCGAGCGGCAGACAAAAAAAGGAAAACAAAAAAACACTGCCTCCAAATTGTAGTGGAAGGCAGATGGCAATGGCAGAAGAAGAGAGAGAGGTGGCTGATAGACGCTGTGGCAGATGGTAACAGAGGAAGACGGAGGAGTCGTTTGAGGACAGCAGCAGAACAAGACAAGCCGCAGTGCCCTTGCAGTGTTTATGCAAAAAATAAAGAGAAAAACCACTCCCCTGCTCTAGGCTTCCGACTGAGTAGACCGCAGAAAGGCACGGCAAGGTTCAGCTACGGCAATGGCAGCGGAAGTCTGTCTAAAAAAACAAATATGACAACAAACACTGGTGCTGTTGAAGGGATTTGACCTTATAAGAGCTTGAAATCATGCCGCGTGCTACGCTGCGTTTCAATGACAAAAATAGGGCCTCTGTTATTGCCATGGCGACCGCAGATCACCTACTTTATGACCCATTTTCCACTGCATCTTCAAATAAAGGTACTATTTCTAGAACCTGACCACGGTCCCTTTCAAGACCGAGCGGACACCCTTATAAATCCCTTGCACGGTGTTGCTGCAGGGTTGCACTGCACAGCCGCCACATATTCCAGCTGCCCTCAGTCTCCTCGTACAGAAAGTGAGTCTCCTTACCGCAGACAGCGTACTAAAAGTCCAATACGCTGTTTGTCAGCCCGCCTGGTTATGATTGATGCTTTCGACACGGCTCGACTTTTTCAGTACTGTTTTGAAGTGGAAAAACTACAGCGGTCTGGGGCTGCACCAGTTGTGGCTCCAAATGAGTGTCTTTATCATTGGCAAAAACGGGAGACCCTCCTTCTCCTCCCGTCTGGCCTTTTTTGGGAGTTTCCAGTGCAGGCTGCTGCACCCCGCCGTTTGTTTGTTGTTAAGAAACATACGTCACTTCTGTTCAAATGGGATTACTAATAAGTAGGGGGGTCCAATAATATCACCATGATATTATTGGGCCCATATTGGCATAAAAATGCTAGTTTTTCCCCGATAATGAAAACCCATAATAAAAAATGTGTATATAGGGCCTATGGGTTCCCGTATTTCTCGCCGCACAAATGATCAGCTCATCAAACCGCGTCTGAAGGGTGTAAACATCCGCGGGTGTCTAGTAAGAAGCCTGCGCTGTCCGTCCAGCCGTTCATTTCCTACGCCGCTCATCCTCACTAGTGTGGCCATCTCCTGACTAGCGACAGGACATATGTGATGTTGCGCGTATTGTATCGGTAAAAAACCTGCTACGCCCGCCGTGTTGTGCAAGTAAGACTGATAAATGGAAGACCACCTTTAGTACCACTTCTGGCCATTTTGATCGCCTTGTTATGCTGTTTGCTTGTACCTGTCCTGTATTGTTTCTAAACCATATAAATGACATATAAATGACATGATCAACCGGTTCTGTTTGATTTTTTTTATTTTCTAGAGATCCGGTCAAACACGTCCAAAACGTCTGTTTGGTTCTTCAGAGACATTTTGGGAAGTGAGTCTTTGTGAAGGCCGAGAAATGACCGTTCCATTCTTATCCGTTTCCTTTTTGTGGAGAAGAATCGGTGGAGACTCCACCAGCCAAGATCCAAGCTGTGTGTGAATAACCTTCTGTCCCATTATGAAGGCATTTGCAGATGTTCTTGGACCTCCATTTGTTTGCTTTTCATGCATTAAACAGGTTATTTACCTGTTTACCCTTAGTCTTGATCTCCAATTTTTTGTTGAGGTGGATTCTTCGGATTCAGGAGTGGTGGGAGCCGAGTTATCCGGCCAGTCAGAAGCTCCACGGCTGAGCCTTGTTCTCACCTTGCCTCTGTTCAGCAGAAAGGGACTAAGATGTTGGTCATCATGAGCTATCATCCTGGCGCTGCAGGAGTAAAGGGCTCAACTGTTCCTTTCGTGGTGTTCAGCGACCACTAGAAGCTGGCTTACATCAGATCTGCTCAAAGACTCAACTACCTACTCGTAGGCCTGAGGATGAAGACCTGTTACTAAAGTTCATCATACATGTGGCCCGAGTTTTGGGAGCACTGGAGCGGGAGTTAGAATGGAAAGTTGCCAGAGGCGCTAAAGACACTGAGGTACCCACGAGTTGTCCGCAGAATAAGGTGTTTGTTCCCAAGCCGGCCAGATCTGAGGTGCTGCAGTCATCGGCTCAGCGGTTCTGGTGGCCTTCAGTAGAGAAGGACATCCAGGTGGTCCACCTGCTTTGTCTGTGCCCACAGCACATCATCTCGCCATCCACAGATGCTGGCCTGCTTCATTCCTTGCCATCGCCTCCCACTGTGTTTTCTGAAGTCCAAGGCCAATGCAGCCGTCTTTATGAAGGTTCTGATTTCATCTTACAACAGGACCTGGCTGCTGCAGGCAGTGCCAAAACTACCAGTACCTGCTTTAAGGGTGGGTGCTGTACATGTTTCAGTTGGCCAACATTTCTAAAATCTTTCTTTTATTGGTCATAAATAATACTGTAATTTTCTGAGATAGTGAATTTGGGATTGCCATGAAAAGAACATGTAAAATACGGTATTTGTCTGTGTGTGTAATGAACGTGTATAAAACACAGGTTTCTCTCTTTGCATGGAATTTCTAAAATAAATCTACTATTTGGTTATAATCTAATTTATTGAGCAGCACCAGTACATTGTGTACCTCGCCTCCCAGAACATATTACAGTTGGGGGAGCCCCAAGAAAAGGATTTTTTAGAGCATGTTTTGTTGTGTTTTTGGTCAATCCACCCAAACTCGCAACTTTTTTCCTTATTTTTTTGTATGTACAAATTCTGGCAAATTAAGTCACTGTGTGTAATCTGGGTCTCATTCAAACTAAGTTGTTCATTGTTAGTGGACATTCCTGCCTAGCGTCATTCTACCTCCCTATCGATAGATTCATAATTTATTATCGCACTGTCCGATTAAGACTGAAGTCTATCTAATTGTGTCTTTTTGTTTTCATCCTTCCATCCATTTTCTATGCCGCTTATCCTCATTAGGGTCGCGGGTATGCTGGAGCCTATCCCAGCTGACTACGGGACTGGTCACCAGCCAATCACAGAGCAGACAAACAAACATTCACACTCTAATGGACAAATTAGAGAAGACAATAAAGCTAACATGCATGTTTTTGGAATGTGGGAAGAAAACGGAGTACCCGGAGAAAACCCACACACTCACGGAGAGAACATGAAAACTCCACACAGAGATGCCCAACGGAGATTCAAACCCTGATCTCCTGCCTGTGAGGTCAACAAGCTACCCACTCATCCACCGTGCGGTGCTTGTGTTTCCATATTTGCTGTTATTTTCAGTTGTGTAGCAGTCCGCTTGTATGACAGTGTACACTTACAGTACTATGCAGTAGCAAGATATGTCAAGCATGGAGCGGGAGCTGCACGAGTGCTGCCCGTACAGGGGAGCGGCTCTTCATTGAGGGGAACGCATGAAGTCCAATATGTACAGTATAGTAATATTACGAAGCATATGGCGATCCTCAGGTTAATTGGCCACTCTAAATTGTCCATTAGTATGAATGTGAATGTGAATGTTTGTTTGTCTGTATGTGCCCTGCGATTGACTGGCGACCAGTCCAGGGTGTACCCCGCCTCTCGCCCAAAGCCAGCTGGGATAGGCTCCAGCATCCCTGCGACCCTAATGAGGATAAGCGGCATAGAAAATGAATGAATGAATGGTGATCCCCTACCTTGGTAAGCTGACAGTTTACCAACATGATAACAACCCAAGTTGGAATGTTGTGCTTTTTCACTTTTCAGTGTATGCATGTTTAGTGCAACCAATTTGGGCCTGAAAAGAGAACAAACCCAATATTTGCAGGAGGCAGCAGTGGAAAACTGTCACATTAGTTGTCGGCATGGCAGCCGGCTGTATTATTGTTCGACAAGAGTGATTATTATCTTATAAAACCTACGAGGCGTGTGTTTGTCGGTCTGGCACGAAGCAGAAAATTTGGCCAACACTGCTTGTGATACCAACTTGTGAGACTGAAGTGTGAAAAAAGAGAAACAAAGCGGGGGGAAAAAACGGTCAGAGTGAAAGTGAATCATTTCGGTTCCCCAGCTGAAGTATCACAATGACAGAGAGAGGAGGGGGGAACAGAACCTTTGATGGGAAATGAAGCCCCCTTTATCAGAAACAGCTTTCAGCTGCTTAGTTTCAAGCTGTGATGCCAAATGACCCCATGAGCAAGTTGCTCCTGCTCCAACCAAGTACAGTCAGTCAACTCGAATCACCTCCCTGACGCCACAATTGAATAGCAAGATTTCCATAGAATCACAACAAACCGGCCAGCATGGGGCTCATTCCAGCTGTTTTTCCAAGGGAGCTCTGCTTAAGCCCTGTCTGGAGCACCATCAGCAGCTGCTCATCACCTCGTCTGTAAAGGGCAATCGGCGGCCAGAGGTTGACAAGTTGTCGGAGCGGGAGAATATCAGCTGTGCTTGCACAATGGAAAAAAGGACCAGCTGCGTTTAAAGTAAGTGCGGCCGACGTGAGGGTGCAGCTTTAGGCCGACCTCCAGACATGATCCACTGCCTTGGAGATGCTGCGTGTTCCTGGAAAGAATGTGACCTGCAGCAACATGCCTCAAAAATGGCCACCAAAAGCTGCACTCGTTATTAGTAACGGAAAAAAGCATTAAAGGAAAAGGACTGATCACATAATTTTCCTTGGGTTTTTTTCTTGCATGTATACGGTATAATACACCCATCCGTCCATTTCCTTCCACTTATGCGGGGTCGGGTCGTGGGGGCAGCAGCCGAACGGGAAGCCCAGACTTTCCTCTCCCCGGCCACTTCGTCCAGCTCTTCCCGGCGGATGCCGAGGCGTTCCCAGGCCAGCTGAGAGACACAGTCTCTCCAGCGTGTCCTGGGTCTTCCCTGAGTATAACGCACAAAAAGTGTATATTGAAGGATGAAGAGAATTATTGAAAGCCAACATGTATTTAAACACCAACAAAAAAAGGATTTATCTTGTTTACCTGTTTAATAGACTAATATTAATGAATTAATTAATTATTAATATTTAATGTTTCAGCCCTCACCTCTATATTTTATGCATTAAATACATAATAAATCATAATTTGAAAAAAAAATGTAGCTTCTTCAAACCAATGTTTAATTATTAGCATGATGTGGTGTTTTTTTACAATGTATTTAATATATAATAAATTGTATTGTATGTATAATAATAAATACCATTTTATACTGTATTATATATAGGCATATACAATAAAATCATATGATTATATATATAATTATATTTTATATTATATCTATTTGATATTAAATATATAAAGTCATCCCTCTTCACGTTCAATTGTCACGGCTTCACTCTATCAAGGTTTTCAAAAACCTATTAAATAAATCTTGCAAGAGGTGAAGAAGTGTCGGGTGTGATGTGTGATAGAAGAGTTTCAGCTAAAAAGAAAGGAAAGGTGTACAAAAGTGTGGTGAGACCAGCCATGTTGTTTGGTTTTGTGACGCTGAGGAAAAGACAGGAGGGCAGAGCTGGAGGTAGCAGAGATGAAGATGCTGAGGTTCTCTTTGGGTGTGACCAGGATGGACAGGATCAGGAATGAGCACATCAGAGGGACAGCACATGTTAGAGGTTTTGGAGATAAAGTCAGAGAGGCCAGACTGAGATGGTTGGGACATGTCCAGAGGAGAGATAGTGAATATGTTGGTAGAAGGATGCTGAATTGCCAGGCAGGAGGCCTAGAGGAAGAGCAAAGAGGAGGTTTATGGATGTAGGGAAAGAGGACATGAAGGTAGTTGGTGCAAGAGAAGACAGGGTTAGATGGAGGCCATTGATTGGCTGTGGCGACCCCAGAAGGGATAAGCCCAAAAGAAAAGAAGAAGAGGCAAACATTATGTTTTTTTAAGCATTTGATGGATAAAATGGTTACATGAACTTAACTACAAATGTAAGGCATAAGACGCATTGAAGGACATTGAAGATACTGTATGTAGTATTCTTCACTGGTCAATGGGTGTCAGTAATGTTACTGTAATGTTCGGTGCGACGCAGACCAGGCTTGATTTTTGTAAAAACGGGCTTTTATTGCAGGTTTCAATGATCTCATATCAGGCAAAAACATCTCCAATCAAAACACGAGCTACTGTTGTAGGCCGTAACCCGCAGGAAGCTGAAACTCAACTCTGAACCCCCAATGTTCCTTTCCTGTCCGCCACTCGCTCTGCTGCACTAGGAAACACATTTAGCACAAATCAAAGGAGCACATGTCTTTATGTGTTAAACGGCGAGTTTTCTCTCTGTTATGTCTTCTATATTGGGTAATACCAGTATAATACAGGTGTTTGTCCACGTCTCGAGAGCTCTGATATTGCTAAAAACTGTATTTAGAAGGTCCTAAACAGGCTTTCTATGCTCCTTACAACAGAAATATTGCATTTGTACAAAAGGAATAATGATAAGGGTGATAGTGATTGGACTCAGCATTGACTATAAAATAAACAGCCCAGAACATCATGGGTTGGACGATGCTGGTGCACGGAGAAGCATGCTCCAGAAAATGAATAACCAACAGACAAATTAGCAACATCTGCGAGCAGACAAGACAATAACAATAACAAGCAGCTGTGTGCCTGCTTGTTGTTCCATCAAATAACAAAAAACTAATAAAAACTGACCCTGATTTAAGGGAGCTGATCATTTGTGTGGCCGATGACTGTTTTTTAGAATAAAAATACATTTTATATTACTTAAATGCTGGCGTTTAATGCATGCAAAAATGCAAAAACACATCTCCATTTGGGTTCAGAGGGAGCCTGAGCACCAAGGCTGTGAAAAAAAAGTTAAGGGGGGACCTGTAGGTTCACGGGTGCTGCCTGGAGAATGTCTCTGAAGGCCGAGGAATGCGCTGACATCATAGTTTGAAAAGCTTAAAGGTTGGGAGTAGTTCAGCGTGAAAGGCTGACTGAAGCTCCTCAGTGTCCTCCTTGCATTCAACTGTGGCTTTCCCAGCACCCTGTGGGGTTGACGTAGACTATACTGAGTTTCTAGGTATACATCACAACCACAGCGCCAACAACGAAGAGCTGCAAAAACAGCGACATCGCCATAATGTGCCCGTCTAGCCATTGGCTGACGGTGGGACTGTCAAAGTGATCATGCACATGGTAAATGGCATTTAATGCAGATCATAGGGACTTTAGCATCCTTAAGCATTTATTGCTACAACATATGAATGAAAAAGCCATCAATATAATATAAAATATTCTATCTATATATATATTTATTATTGTGTACCATCACATATGCCCGTGGTCTGTTGTGAAGCCAGCATGAGCAGTTAGGTCTCAACGGGGCTGTAAGCAATATTGTACCAACTCCACAAGTTTTGGTCAGTCTGGCTTTTCGCTCAATCCAATGCAATACACTCCATGATTTTTGGATCCATGGCTTTCGCCCTCGGAAAGTACCCTATTTTCCGGACTACAAAGCGCACCGGAACATAAACCGCACCCGCTATTTGTTTTTAGAAAATGTGTTGGGTTTTTTTTCCATATATTATCCGCACCGGACTCTATGCCGCAGATATGTACCGGTATGTTGTGAAATTAGATATGAACACAGAAGGGATAGTTAGAAAGGATAAGAAGACACAGAGTTAGTGAATGTTTGTTTATATACCTTGTTTCCAAACAGTGTCTGTAACACGGCAGTAAAACGGCTCCAACGTAACATTTTGATTCATCGTCTTCCTGTTCACTGAAACAACTGAAGTCGTGTTTTCCAGTGCCTCAGAACATCTCCATCACGCACAATTTCACTCTCAATGTCGCCTTTCATCTCTGTGATGAAGTTGTGAAAAAAAAAAAAAAATTGCATTTCGTGCTGCGTTTCTCTTCGAGCGCGTCAACAACTACAGCAGTCTCCTACACACCATACCCTAGTGCATTATGGGAAACAATCCAATTTTGATTTCAAGCAATACGTTCAAAAACATTTTTGTTGCACATTTGAACAAGTTAAAGTAAAAGTAGTAAATTTCTGAGATTTAAAGTCGTAATTTTATAAGAAAAAACCTCTAACCCAGGTGAAGAGTCACACAAGTCCCCTGTGTTTATAGCTGTCTCGGTGAATGCCTGTTAAAAAAAGCATTCAAATCATCAAGATTTCCAGAGTGAAGTGGTAAATTGATGACAATACGGTTGTATATTTGCGAGAAAAGATTGGGACATTACGTAAGTAAAAACGTAACGGTCATGCTCTGCAGGACAGGAAGGAGAACTTCCTGCTGGGACTAATGGGCAGCCCCTTCGCCTCAGTGAATAAGTGGCATTTAGAAGTCCAGCACTGTCATGGGGACGGCGCCGGCTCATTCCTTCAGTCCAAGCTGTCACCTAGAGCTCCTCCTACCTCCTACTTCCTACCTCCTACCTCCTACCTCCTACCTCCTACCTCCTACCTCCTACCTCCTACCTCCTACCTCCTACCTCCTACCTCCTACCTCCTACCTCCTACCTCCTACCTCCTACCTCCTACCTCCTACCTCCTACCTCCTACCTCCTACCTCCTACCTCCTACCTCCTACCTCCTACCTCCTACCTCCTACCTCCTACTTCCTACCTCCTACCTCCTACCTCCTACCTCCTACTTCCTACCTCCTACCTCCTACCTCCTACCTCCTACCTCCTACCTCCTACCTCCTACCTCCTACCTCCTACCTCCTACCTCCTACCTCCTACCTCCTACCTCCTACCTCCTACCTCCTACCTCCTACCTCCTACCTCCTACCTCCTACCTCCTACCTCCTACCTCCTACCTCCTACCTCCTACCTCCTACCTCCTACCTCCTACCTCCTACCTCCTACCTCCTACCTCCTACCTCCTACCTCCTACCTCCTACCTCCTACCTCCTACCTCCTACCTCCTACCTCCTACCTCCTACCTCCTACCTCCTACCTCCTACCTCCTACCTCCTACCTCCTACCTCCTACCTCCTACCTCCTACCTCCTACCTCCTACCTCCTACCTCCTACCTCCTACCTCCTACCTCCTACCTCCTACCTCCTACCTCCTACCTCCTACCTCCTACCTCCTACCTCCTACCTCCTACCTCCTACCTCCTACTTCCTACCTCCTATCTCCTACCTCCTACCTCCTACCTCCTACTTCCTACCTCCTACCTCCTACCTCCTACCTCCTACTTCCTACCTCCTATCTCCTACCTCCTACCTCCTACCTCCTACTTCCTACCTCCTACCTCCTACTTCCTACCTCCTATCTCCTACCTCCTACCTCCTACCTCCTACTTCCTACCTCCTACCTCCTACCTCGTCGTGCTATCCGGTTTGGTGTCATCGTGTGGTATTTCTGTCGTTTATTAGAGTGTAGCGGTGAGACGATGCTAGCTCATACTACACTGGTTGTGCCCAAATGTTCTGTTTTGCAGTCCCGTTATAAATAAAAGCTTGTCTTGTTTTTTTTTCTCGTAAATGTACGACTTTTCATCTTGTAAACTTACGACTTTAAATCTCATATTATGATTTTTTAATTTTTAAACTCCGAATCTTAGGTGTTTTTTCAAATGTGGACCTAGTACGCCATCGTAAAAAAATCAATACATAAGCCGCATCGTGTCAAGCCGCAGGGTTCATAACGTAGGAAACACGTAGCGGCTTATCGCCGGAAAAACACGGTATTGAAGAAAGACGTCTTGGCTGCGCCTCGCATGACCGCCGCTTTGCAGTCATTGTACATCACATGTTCATAATCCCAAGGAAAGACCGCAGACATAACATCAGTCTGGAGTGAGGATATAGAACATGAATGGATGGCAGGAGCAAACACCCACGATTGTTTTCACACGTGCGGTTTGATGAGGTCATCGATTGCATGTCGGAAAATACGAGAGCCCGTAGGCCTTTATACAACTCGGTTTTCATTATGGGGAAAACCTGATACTGATATTGGCCGATATTACAGTTTTATTGGTGGGCCAATATTGTCAGACATCCCTTATTCATTCATTCATTCATTTTCTGTACCGCTTATCCTCATTAGGGTCACGGGGATGCTGGAGCCTATCCCAGCAGACTTTGGGCGAGAGGCGGGGTACACCCTAGACTGGTCGCCAGCCAATCGCAGGGCAGACAAACAAACATTCACACTCTAATGGACAATTTAGAGCGGCCAATGAAGCTAACATGCATGTTTTTGGAATGTGGGAGGAAAGCGGAGAACCCGGAGAAAACCCACACACGCACGGGGAGAACATACAAACTCCACACAGAGATGCCCAACGGAGATTTGAACCCAGGTCTTCCAGATCTCCTGACTGTGTGGCCAATGTGCTAACCACTCAGCCACCGTGCGGCCCCACATCCCTTATTATTATTATTATTATTATTATTTTCAAACCCCCACATAATAACATTTGTGACCTGAAAAAGAGACTTTCATTTAAAATGTATTTTTGATGTCATCGTGTATTCAATTTTTAAAGAATAGTAACTTTAACATACAAAACATCATTTTTACGGAGAGTGAAGGTTTTCTCAGAAATTGCCCCTGACTTCTTCATTATACGTCCCTTCTCGTTGCGTCACGGGGGGGGCACTTTCTAGGAAACTCTGTGGCTCCGAGCCACTGGAACCCGTGCAGAGATAGTACAAGCAAACAGACAAGAACAGCAATATCAGTGTGTGCACACGAATACACACAGAAACATGCGCGTTGCAGAGCACGCAAACACGCACGCACGCGCGCACACGGATGCCTCGTTCTCGGCAGAGGCCGGAGCGCGTTGGTTTCTTTGGAAGTGGCCGTGCGAGATAAGACCACAGGGCTTCCACAGAACAAGTGGTGATCGCTGAATGCCAGATAGAAAGCAGAGATGGGGGGGGGGCTATGGTTTGTCTTAGATGGGCTCATCCCCCGACCAGGCCAACCACTGTGCTCAAGGAGGGGGGCACTTGACAAAACATCCTCCTAATGATTCCGAATGCCATTACTCTCGTAGGAAAGCTTGTTCTTCTCCACTGAGGCTTGTACTTCTCCTAAATATTCCACTGCCATTGGCCGCTCCTTATGTCCATCAAAACAGGCAACACCAGCGATTAACTGGTTAGTAAAACACCCGCTCAGTCTACAAATCCTCAGAACATGCAACACTAGTGACTAATTGATAGTTATGACACTCATACTAGAAGTAAACATTGGCCAGTCTACATTGCCAGCATTACATGCAAAACCAGGGACTGGAAGAGTCATTACGTCTCTCCCATTCATCCCAGTCATTTGTCAATCCACATGTTAGTCACCATTGCTTTTTATGTCAACACCGACTCCTTAGCAATGGTATTGTGCCGCACCAGGGACTAAATAACATTTCACACCGTCCTTGGTCAGCCTGCATATCAAATAATAACATGCTTCATGATTGAATAGGTGGTTGTAACGACACCCGCTTGTTGCACAGTCATTGTTTAGTCCATCATTAGATCATTAACTAATTGGTTGTTACTGTGCTCGTACATCATGTTTCCACTGGTCGGTCAACGTGGCAATTATGCAACACAATCCATTAAATATCTCCTACTTAACAGTCATTGGCCTGTCTCGGTCAATGATGAATTAGCAGTTACACCAGTTACTAATTGGTCGTTGCCACACACTCCATATAGTCATTGGCCAGTCGTCATGTCAAACATAACATGTAACAAGTTGATTGGTCATTACATAATTCCCATTTCAGTAAGCCACTGGTCAGTCTACATGTCCGTCATAATATGCAACATTAGGAATTGATTGAGTGTTACAACACTCACACTGCATTGTTATTGGTCAGTCTACATGTCCGTCATAACATGCAACATTAGGGATTGATTGAGTGTTACGACACTCACACTGCATTGTTATTGGTCAGTCTACATGTCCGTCATAATATGCAACATTGGGGATTGATTGAGTGTTACGACACTCACACTGCATTGTTATTGGTCAGTCTACATGCCCGTCATAATATGCAACATTAGGGATTGATTGAGTGTTCCGACACTCACGCTGCATTGTTATTGGTCAGTCTACATGTCCGTCATAATATGCAACATTAGGGATTGATTGAGTGTT
>QODF01000171.1:349275-360955 GCA_024372805.1 Oostethus manadensis
TTTGGAATGTGACAGGAAACCGGAGTACCCGGAGTAAAAGCAGTAGAATAAAGTCATTACTCCCAAATATGTAGCCTTCATATATTGCTAAGATTCTATTTTTAAAATCGCAATTTCATTATCTTTTAGCGAAAACCCCAAATACCACTTAGTCGTTTTTTCCTGCAAAGAAAAAAACATACAATCTGCAAATAGTTTAGAAAAATGATTCTCAACTGGTGGGTTTGGGACCGAATGTCGATCGCGGGACCATTCTGAGAGGGGTCACAGACAGCTGGTCCAAAATCACAATAAAATATTTACTATAAAGATGACGTTTGACTTGGACGGACTTGGAAAGAAATTGCTTGAATGTTTTGTATTGAAATATTTGGTATTTACAATTATTACAAATTTCATTAATTTGTCATTAAAATTAGGTTAACATGTTCTTCTCTCAAAACGGCTTCATGGTGTGCTGTGAAATACATTTTGCACCTATAATTGTGTGTATTAATGTGAAAAAATGAAGTATGTGTGTTTTTGAAAGCTGTTTTTAAATAAAAATGAATTTGCCCGGCGGGTCGTGATTGAGTATGTTTGAGGGAGTTTATGCAACTTTTTTTGCAGCGAAGGTCCGACCCCTATTTTGCCTTCAATTGCAAGAGACGAGCTCACGTGAGTATTAAATGTAGTGAAACTCTGCATTATCTTGGCACCTAAATTGCAATTAAAAGAAAAAGAATATTTCAATGATTAAAGCTTTGGCTGAATGACGTTTGTGGATTTGCCATACAAGTTTTTTTCCCAGCTCTCACATTAGACTCCACCTTGAATGAACATACATTTGTCCATCCATTCACTTTTAATGTTCCATCAACTTATGTTACTTTTGGGCAAGCCGTGGTTCTCATTCGCTCGGCGAGTAAACAAACCCCTTCTGAGTGACGTGCCCGCCTTTGGGCTCACGTAACCGTAATAACTGAAGTAATTACGCCCGCCAACTGCCGCTGGGATTGGGCCGCGAGCACGATTATGTGTTATTATCATATTTCCCATTCATTTTAATTGGTCATGCGTTCATAAAGGGCCATTCACTGGGCTCGCCATTTGGGGATGGCTGGTCCAGGATGAGACCAACCCATGCTTTCCGACTTCCTTTACATGTGCATGACCTTTGATCTTAGTTACTCGAAACACCCTCATTATCACGACTTGCAGAGACACGTGGACAGTAGGACCGAGCTAGTGACAGCTGGCAGTGGAACCCGCGGCATTTTATCCGCATGGCTAATTATTCCAAGATGTTACAAGCAGTTGCGACGCGTGCAGCATTTATTCCACGGCGCTGCTTTGGATTCGTGCACAAAAATGTCCGTGCTTTCCAGTGGAAAACCCTTCAGTGCTAATTCCTTTCACGTCATTCTTTCACTTGGACCCCAGCTTTTGAGCGCAGCCACGAAATGGTGTTGTCTTATTTTGAGTTGAACCCATGATAAGGTCGCACACCAAAGTTCGAGGCTTTTTGCAAGTTCTTGTGAGACTTCGGCTCATCTAAACAATTCGGGTGTGATCTGTTTGTTCTTTGCTCGCTTCTTTGTTTTGGGGATCTGTTTTTCTTCTGGTCAGCTGCTGTAAGCGTACGGTGACCGAATTCTCCACACACAGAAACGATCCAAAACCATAAAAGTCATGCAATGAGAAAATATTGTAATATACGCTGCAATGCTCATTTTTCTTAACATTTTGCCGGGGCTTAAAAATTTGTTGCTTGCTCCCTCAGGCCTGCCGCTTCCGGTAGTCTGGCTAACTTTTCTTTGGTTCCTTGAACTTGCAACATTTCTGCCATGCATGCGTTGAAGGGCTTGGTGGGCTTTAGCGTTTGCTTTTGACTCTGCAGTATTTGTGTGACAGCAGCATTTTTCATTTACAGCCTTTTCCAATTCCATGTGTTTTGTGGTGTGCTTGTGGTTTTGCATCTTCTGTGTGTTGCAAGGCGTGCGCCGTCAGCCACCGAAGAAGAGTTTTACGGCAGTCGTTTTCTCTGAAAAATCACACAGGAATACAACTTTCTTGTAAATGCCAACTGTCTCAAAAAAACACAGCTTAATTATCAGAAGATCTTTTTAAATTACAACTTTATTCTCCTGAGTTTTTCTTTTTCTACTTTTTTTTGGTAAAAAAGGACTATTCTCTTAAATTTCAAGTTGCTCCAAAATATACTACTTACATTTGGATCATTTGACTTTTTTTTCTTTATAAAACTATGACTTCATTCTCGTTAGTTACAGCCTCCTCCAAAAAAATATGACTTCAGTCATGTGTTGTTTATTTTGTGATTTTTTTAAAAAAAATACAACTTTGAGTTAAGGTTTGTCTTTTTTTTACTCTTTAACTTTTTTTTACATAGTACATGTTTTTTTCCTGTAAAAACACTATTTTGCCCCCAAAATTTCTGCCAGTCTCTTGCAAAAAAAAATCTGTTTTTTTTTACCTTTTTGCATAATATTGCTTTTCTGGTAAAACATTCTTGTAAACATTCTTAAAATTCGACTTTATTCTCACACTATTGTCGCTCTACAGTAAAACTGATACTGTCTATTCCCCCAAAAATGTAACTTTTGCTGATAAGATCATGACTTTTTTACCCAAGACATAAAACCCCCTCCGGGTAGCCACACATCCGGCTCCCCTCCCGGTGGCGTTGCATGATGACATTTCCCGACAAGCGTCATTAACCGATGAGCTGTACAAGTGACCCGATTCCCGAGTTCAGCTACGGTAAATGGGCTCTCAGCAGGGCACCCCAGCGGCTAGTGGCATGGACGGATCAGCATGGTGGCATTGTGCCGCTAACTGACTGCAATGCTTCATTGTTGCTCCACAACGGCTCCAACAAAAGATCGCATTCCCGGACTGGTGGGCCCTGCAAAAATGACTCTATATGCACGGCTGGATGAGAGGCGCAGGAAGAGCGGGTGTGTACAGTGTGTGTGTGTGTGTGTGTGTGTGGCCTGACCCTGCACTGTGGCCACACTTGCCCTCGTTGACACTGTTATGCCACACGCTGGGTGGCCCGTGCGTGTGCCACCATGCACGCTTGCCCCCAGTGACGTGAGCCAAAGGAGGCCAAAAACGAAGCACAGAAAATCTCTACAATAGTTTTGAACGACTACACCGCAGACTCGTCATCAGACCTTTTCAGTTCCGAAACGAACTCACGGGAACCCTCAAAGAGCACGTGTCCGCAGGAACCTCTATTGAAATGTTTCAAAAGTCAATCGCACGGGGCCTCATAAAAAGCCCGAGGACACGTTTTAGAAAAGTGCGTCCGTTACGTTCGGCACCAATGTTCCACATTGAGATCTGGTTTTAAAAGTCTACATTTTCACTTCGTGAAGATCTGTCACGTAAACAAGTCCTTAGGCCGCACTAGATTTGTTATACTAGCAACCTTGCTCAGAGCAGTCACAGCACAAAAATGTGCATATTCAGGCTAATGTTAGATATTTTTGCCTTCATGTAAGTATTTTCAAGCATAAAAATGGCTAAATTAACCAAAATACAAATATAAGGCATTCAAGAGACGCATTTAAAGACGCTGACAAAATGAATTTGTTCCAGAGGGGCTTTCGGGTCTTGGAATTTTCAGATCAAGAGACAAGATTTACATAAAAATGGAATAATTTGCATAAAGTGCAAATATTGTGCCCACCGGAAAGAAATATGTTCAATAATGAGATGAATGTTAAAAAAACAAAGAGAAAATAATAAAAGCAATGAAAAACAATAATAAATGTTGCAATGAAAAAGGATACCTCACCTTTCGGGTTGGGCGAGGTGAAGAGGAGGCAGAGGCAGATGGTAGAAATCAAACGTAAGTTAAAATTCTCCAAGTCGGAGGAAGAAGTTGATGGGAGATGGCTGAGAGAACCAATGGGGGGGCAGCTTCTTCTTCTTCCGTTTTAGGGCGGTTGATACCCATTGCTTTGGTGCATTGGCGCCAGTGGGGGGAGAAGCTTGCAGGCTGGTATTGTGCATTCCTATTAAGCTACAACTGCAGATGTCGGGCGGCACTTTTGATTGGTTTTTCTATTTTGAATATTTTCTTCTTAAATGGGAAAAAAATGTCTTCAAGCCCGTTTTGTATTATGAATTTTTCGTATAATGAGGTTTTTGTAAGCCAGGGTTCCACTGTATTGGACACTAGGCGTCGAAATGTTACTGTAATGGGCAGTGAGACACACAAACACCAGACTTTGATGGCAGGTTTGGATTTTTCTCACAACAGCCCTTTCAAAACACGGGATACTGTTGCTGCCCTGGCCGCCACTCACTCTGATCCCAGGGGGAAAAATGGACCAGCATCCCGTGCTCTAGTCCCCCAATTCCCGTTTGCGTTTGTGCCAGTTTGGACCAGCTTCCAGCACCCAGCCACTCCTCCGGTTGGTCTTGTTTCAAGCCAGCAAAACCGTCCTTCAGCAGATACCCAATCCCTTCTATCTTCAGCACCAATCCGTTGCTGACACTGACCTCCCTCCCTCCATAAGAACGCAGGGATCAATAAAATGTCCCCAAAAGGTCAAATGCGACCAGAAGCTTAGTCTCTTGGTGAAAATGAAACATTTTCTCCCGAGGGAAATTTCCTGGATGCACCCCGTGGGCTCAGGATGCTAAATAGGTTTTTGGGCCTATTAGTGGCGGATCCCCGCATGGCAATGTGTTAATAAGCGTGGGTCACACAGAAAGGGACTACAGATCATGTAGAGGATTTAAAGGGCCATATTTACTGGCTTGGATGCTGCTTTTGTCGCGGAAATCTTCGCTATGATCACTGTAAACATCCTTCGTCTTTGAGGTGTCACCCCGATGATGTCGCTTCCAGAAATGACTTTGCAGCCATGACAGTAGGAGCTACCTCATCATGAACTATAAATGTAATTTTTGCAAATGTACAGTTTGCTTTCAAATGCGGAACATAACTACAAACTATTTGCCAGACATGGCAAATAGTATTTCACACCACTGCATATGTATAGAGAACCATATACAGATATCAGCATTTTATTCTATCCTCTCTTACGACCACGACTCACTACATTTGGTGGAAATCTGGTTTTGTGGTTTTCGTGCAGTGCTACTTCAGTGATCCCTCGTTTATCGCGGTTCTTTGGTTCCAGACCCAACCTTGATAAGTGAAGTTGCGATTCCATATTTACAAATGGAATATTTTCATAGAAAACCAGTTTATGACTCAAAATTTGATTATTAAACGTAATTAAAGCCCTATAGACCTCTATGAACGAACATTCCTATAGTCACCTTTACACTCATATTAGCCAAAATGGCAGACAAAATAATCAGTTTAAGACACAAATGGGATTTGTGCATGTGTGCGTTGTTATAAATGTTATCGTCTTTTCCGGGGTCAAACTCTCCCCGTCCTGCATCGGACCAACTGAACAGCGTATGATAACACCGCAGTCGAAATCTGGTAAATACGGCACATCCTTTCTGTTGTCGGATTTTGGGGTCATTCTCCCACAGGAATGAATAAATAATAGGACATAATAAAATGATCTGTTCCAGGGTCAAACTTTTGGGGGGCAAACTCAGTCAATGGGACTCTCCGCTTCCTGGTGCTGCGCCGACACTGCCCTAAACCCAAGTTACATAGACAGTGTAGACAATGACAATGTGCAGCCAAAGTCCATCAACCTGAAGTCTGCTTGACATGTTAGCCAGTCTCCTGCCAGCTGCTTTTCCTCCTCACAGCCCCCACATGTGAAAATCAATATAAGAACATTTCCCAGTCTGTCCGTGACAGCTATTGTCACCAGTTGGCCGGGGTTTTTAGATAAATGTGTAGGAAGCAGGGCGAGACAAATCATTCATGCCGTGTTGACAAAAACAGCAGCTTGTGCCCCAATCACATGGCAAGATGTGTGGAATCAGGTCCCATGAGTTGGACTTGGACTAGGACTAGTTTCTAACCTGTTGTCATGAACTCTTCCCGAAACACTGGATTTTGGGCCTTGATTTGCATTCCAATTAGTACAAGTATGGTAAATGTGTCCTTGCGTTTAGAAAGTTAGGTGAGCAGTTTCACTCTAAAATTAAAACTAATATTATGTGTCTGTTGCTGATAATAATCACATTTAAGTTTTCAACTTGTTATAAAAAGAACTCAATTCTAGCAAATAAGAAAAGGCTCGATGTAGTTATTTAACATAACATTATTTTTCTCACGTGAACATTTCTAAGCAAATATTCATTCATTCATCCATTTTCTATGCCGCTTATCCTCATTAGGGTCACGGGGATGCTGGAGCCTATCCTAGCTGACTTTGGGCGGGAGGCGGGGTACACCCTGGACTGGTCGCCAGCCAATCGCAGGGCACATATAGACAAACAAAGACAAACAACCACTCAAACTCACATTCACACACCTATGGACAATTTAGAGCGGCCAATGAAGCTAACATGCATGTTTTTGGAATGTGGGGGGAAACCGGAGTACCCAGAGAAAACCCACACACGCACGGGGAGAACATGCAAACTCCACACAGAGATGCCCAACGGAGATTCAAACCCTAAACCTCCTGACTGTGAGGCCAACGTGCTACCCATTCATCCACCGTGCGGCCACCGTTTTCATTTATAAAAACTACTGTCTAACATGAAACATTATTACTTTTTGCTTTTGCTGTGTGAAATGGATATACTATATACTGGTATATAGACTGGTCTGCACTGACTAATCCTGAATGCTATGTCTGCAGTCCGGTTAAAAAAAACATCTTGTCAAAAAATGTAAATCAAATAATTCAAAATGCCATTTTTCCGGCTTTCACGCGCAATACAATTTGCATGCCAATTTTCTTTTAATGGCCTTTGCGACTATTTGCATGTCTGAAAATCCGCGTTTGTCTCTGGTGATTTTCCCTATTTTTTCACATGGCCAACACGTAGGAGCACGTATGTCGGGACCGCTTAAGGACCGCTAGAGCTGTAAACGGCTTGTGTTTTGTCCCCGCCTCTGCTGTCTTCTACTTTGGTGATATAAAATCAGTAGGAAAAGTTTGCTCGTAGCACTGAATGCGGTGCTTTTGAGAAAATACAGTCAACAAGGGTGACAGATTATTTTCCTTTTCTCATTGCCCGGTTATTTGCATGCATAACAAACTTCCCACAGATCATAAAATATAATTTAAAAGAATTAAATAACAAAGTCTTACAGATTACTTACACACATACACAATGCACCGTAAATATCAATTTTGAGACTGATCTGTAAATAGTTTTCAATGCACCAATGTAAGCCCTACCCATTACCAGTTAAACAACACCCATTTCTGGTTTATTTCCCACCCAGTTTTTAGATGGGTGACCAGATACAGATACAGATAGGGGTGTACTCGCTCATCCCTTATAGTTATATTGTTAAAATTGCATTTTATGTGGTAAACACTGCTAACGTGCTCATGACCTCTAGGGACCCTGAAATTTCAAGCATATCGCTTGCAACTCGACTCAACTTCTTTTGTCCTGACTTGAGACTTCGCTTGGATTTGCACATTTTTTCTTGAGACTTGACTCTTAACTTGGGATTAAAGGCTTGGGACTTACTTGAGACTTGCAAAACACTGACCAGCTCCCACCACAATGTCAGAAGAACGGGTTGCTTGAAAAACATTTATTTTATTCAAATTCTTCTTCTTGAGGTAGAATAGAAGTTTATCTATACAGTGTGGGACAAAGTTATATGGTGCGCACAAGGACTTTCAAACAAAGTGGGACAAAGAGCCACTCGCATTAAACATGCAAAAAATTGGGGATTCCTATATTTTTAAAATAAAATTAAGGCCCATATTTACAAAAATGATATCCTTTTCATGTAGTTATCGTAGTTGTTACATATCTACTTATTATGAGTAAAAACCTGTTCCCATCTGCAATTAGTGTTGTTAACTATGAGACAAATGTGATTCATCTCAATTAAATCAATTGACAACCCTACTTTTCTTATTAAATTAAACTCCATTCAATTCTTTTAACAGACTGTAGCTTTTGACTTAATCCTTTACTAAATTATTGTTGCTTATTGTTCAAATACAGAAACCTGAAAAAGTGAGCAAACAAACTACAGATTACTCCAAATCATCAAAACCTTATCATTTTTAACAAATATAGCTTGATCATTATGACCTTGTGCATCTGCATAAAACTGTAATATGATAATGACATAATCATAAGCAGAGTTAAGTGTAACTCTTCCTTACCGATGTCATTCCAACAAGGGTAAATGCTCAAGCTACCGTGCTACATATTATATTCATTCGGCACGCGAAAAATTGCAAGTCATTTTATTGTGAAGCAAGTTTGTGCCATCAATGTATTGCACTCCTATTTATCTTCTCACTTGTGTAGACTATTATTATGCTAAGAACAGATATAAGCTACAATTACGATAAAATGGGCATACAATAATCTAAATAGGAGTGCAGTGCCCCTCTCTGAAAGACCACAGGTCACCCAGCCATAAATTTTCTCTAACTACCATAGATAAAGTTACCCCCAGTGAAATTCTGCACAATATAAGGTTTCACGGTGTCTTTTGAAATCCCAGGGACTCCCACACTGAGGATATTCACATGCCCCAATCATGTTTTTCCTGTAATAATGCATATTTTCAAATACTGTATATATACACTGAATTAACAACAGCTGAAATCGATGAACAACCCCCTCTGCTACTTAACTGACCAGATCAATATCCCACAAGATTGACTGATAGGTCTTAGTGGTTATCAAAGTTTTTCATTTTTGTTTTTCCAGGTATCCCATTGATGAAATGGGTTAAATAAAAGTAATGTCCCAGTTCCCTGGCCACCTCACCCAGCAGATTTCCATCCTCTGGACGTTTTTCTACAGGGTCATGTTAAAGATATCATGTGTCAAACAAAGATACTTGATTAATCTCCAGAGAAATCCACACGGGTCATCAACAGCCTAAAGCAAACGATCTCTGACGTCATTGCCTTCACTGATGAGGCCAAAGGGCAATATGTGATATGCACATGAAATCCAGTATCGCCTTGATATGCTCTGTGCAAATGTTGTCCATACAAAGATGTATTAAATGAGGCCAAAAAAAGTATCTACTCCTCATTTTGTAATCATTTCCACAGAATTTATATTATAACTTTTTTATAACTTGCACCTTGCAAGAGTACAACTTTTTTGTGAAATATTACACTTTTTTTTCCTTTTTCTTAAACCGTTACGTTTTTCCATAGAACTTTTTTTGGTGAAATATTACACTTTTTTTTCCTTTTTCTTAAACCGTTACGTTTTTCCATAGAACTTTTTTTGGTGAAATATTACACTTCTTTTTTCTTAAACCGTTTTTATTTTCCAGAGAAATTGTCTTTGGTGAAATATTATACTTTTTTTCTTTTTTCTTAAGCCGTTATGTTTTTCCAGAGAAAAATATTAATTTGTGAAATATTACACATTTTTTTCTTTTTCCTAAGCCGTTATGTTTTACCAGATACAAATATTAATTTGTGAACTATTACACTTTTTTTTTTCTTTTTTCTTAAGTCGCTATGTTTTTCCAGAAAACATTTTTTTTTGTCAAATATTACACTTTTTTTTAAGCCGTTATGTTTCTCCAGATCAAAAGCAAATTTTTGGTGAAATAGTTTTGTGAAATATTGCACTTTTTTTCTTTTTTCTGAAGCCGTTATGTTTTACCAGAGAAACATTTTTTGGGGGTGAAATTTTACACTTTTTTTTCATTTTTTCTTAAGCCATTACATTTTTGCATTGAACTTTTTTGTGTGAAATTTACTTTTTTTTTCTAAAGCTGCTATGTTTTTCCAGAGAACATTTTTTTTGGTGAAATATTACACTTTTCTTTCTTAAGCCGTTATGTTTCTCCAGAGAAAGAACACATTTTTTGTGAAATATTACACTTTTTTTTTTCTTAAGCTGTTGTGTTTTTCCAGAGACAATATCTGACTTCACTCTCTCATGAGACTACTACTTTTGTTCTTAAAGCAACCGCATTGTCTTTTGTCTGGTATTACCGGGAAATACAGGTTAAAACAGCATCAGCATATCAATACCGGTACACGACAAGTTACACAGAAACCAGCTTGCAAACCCATTCTGGTGCCTTTTTTCTTTGCTGACGATTTTAATGTTCCATTTAAACATTCCCAGATCATTGACTTCATTGACTTTTTCCAACAGAAAAATGACGAGCTCATATGCTCCGGTAGGTTTTTGACTGTTCTCTTGATGAACATTACATGACTTATCAGATAATGTGCTGCAGGGTCTAATTGTGTAACAAGCAGGTAAACCCAGAAGGAGATTATCAATGGCAGCATTACTACTACTACTACAGTCAAACTCAGTACTTATTTGCACAACTGATGGTCTTACTTAAATTAGCAACATGACAGTGCATGACTTAAGTACGGGCATGAAGGGAATTTGGGATAGGTATGAGGTATCTTGATCAAGACAGAAAGGGGTGGTGCATTCGGGTGTGGTTGTTTACAGCAGCTCACCTGCGGTAAAATGTCCTGTCTGCAGCTGCCAGCACAGCGCGCATTGCGTAAGACACCAGTTTTAACGCAGGTGTGTGAGCGGAGATGCGGTGCACATGCAGTACAGCATGCATGTCAACGTCGAAGAAAGCGAGGCCTGATTAGCCAAACATGGAGTTTTCAAATGGAAATCTTACGCCATGCCATGTTGCCGTCCACTGTCATGTCAGGTTTCCAGCTCTACTTGGCCTGGTGGGCCTTCCAGAGGACTGTTCTGCTCCGGTGGCTTCTGCATGTCTCCCGGTGACTTTGGTTTGTTTGGAGCATGCATACATTGCACAAAGAATTGTGTTCCATTCCTCAGTTCCACGTGTCCGAAAAGGAGTAGGAAGAAGCAGAGCTTATTTAATCCAACCCCCTCCTCACATGATTTGCTGACACATACTCATACATACTGTGTATGTACATGCATACACACATACATTCATATGTACACACACATACATACACGTATATACAGTATATTACATACGTACACATACATGCATATATCATATTTTTCTTTGAAAAAGTTTTCCCCCTTTTTTCCCTGCTCTTTCCTTCCCTCTTCCCTTGTTGATTTCCGGATCAACATCTTGCTGTCTTGGTGTTGTACTGTGAGTGCCATTAAATGGAAGTACATGAGTTCCTGATTTGAATACTTTGTTAAGCATCCCCTTTCAACGTTGATGTTATTGAATGTAATCCTTCGTACTGTTTTTGTGTGTATCCAGATTGTTGATCTCTTTGACAACCAGCACTCCTGCTTCTCCTGGACCTCCATGCAGCTTGATGTATACTTTTCCGTTGGTGCTCCAAGTACTTTGTATCTTTCCCTGCTTCCTCAAGTCTCGTGCTTTCTTGGCAATGTCAGCGTTGCGTTTTGTCAGATGCTCATTTAAGTAGACATTTGTGCCTTTCAAGTTCTTTCTCTGTTTCTCTGCTGTGCAGTTTGGAATTCCCTGTTGGTGAACTTGATGATGAAGGTGTGGTGGTGTTTCTGCCATACAGTGGGATGCAAGTATCAATGGTGTTCATATCTACATCCACCTCCTTTGATTGTAGGAAGCTGACAATCTGTTGCTTTGCTGAAGGAACAT
>QODF01000171.1:365432-403903 GCA_024372805.1 Oostethus manadensis
TTCTTCACACACATCCTACTGTAGCCTTCTTCACACACATCCTACTGTAGCCTTCTTCACACACATCCTACTGTAGCCTTCTTCACACACATCCTACTGTAGCTTTCTTCACACACATCCTACTGTAGCTTTCTTCACACACATCTTACTGTAGCTTTCTTCAGGCACATCCTACTGTAGCTTTCTTCACGCACATCCTACTGTAGCTTTCTTCACACACATCCTACTGTGGCCTTTTTCACACACATCCTACAAAAGTGGCACATGAGAGGCAGGGCTCGTTACGCAGAATACAGCGAGTATGAGTATACAGAATGACATAGAATCCTGCAATCAGACCTCGATACGCATGACTATGTTTAGTTGCTTTCAACACAACAGGGTGGCAGAAGTGAGTGTCAGGTGATCAACTTCCCACCCTCTGCGATTCCTTTCCACACAGCTTTGATCCTGCCTCTGAAAAGTTCCGTGAAGACAGAAAATTCCGTGGTTGACTTTAAAGCTTTCATTCGGTGTCAGTGTTTATTCTTAACTATTTATGGGTAAGCTACCTACAAACTCTATCAACTCTAAAATTAGACATTCTTTGCCCTGTTGGAAAATGGTAGCATGTTAAACACAGGTAGAAAAGTACACGAAATAGTGAAGCACTGTAATGTACCTTTGTTCAGAATCTTTAAAATAAAGTAAACCATTAACAACACAGCATAGCAATATGGAAAAAGATGGCCTTTTTTTGTTTTTACCAGTGTGAGACGCTAGAGACAGCCATTCTCCATCTATAATATTCCTGTATCCTCCTTGACAAAGATGCAGTACTGCATTTTCATTGGCTCCCTGGAGGTAAACAAGACTGTCGTGTATGGTCACTGTTGATCCACCAGGCCCTGTGCTCCGGTGCTGACGTCAGGCCGGGAGAACGTCAACAGAGCCCGTACTCCAGACCGGGCCGCTCCCACGTTCTCCCTCCCATCAATGACCCATGGTTATAACAGGCTTCCCAGGAAAGTTACACATCCGTGTGTGTGTGTGTGTGGGGGTGTGTGTGTTGTTATTACGACGGCCGCTCCCGCACCAGCAGCCTTTTAACCAGCTCTGTTTAAACTGTACACATTCGGAAGTACCGTGCCATTGTCAAGCAGTCATCTGTGGGAGTGGAGCGAAAGTAAACAGCGTTTGCTTTGACGTAAAACCGTAAGTCCACCGGCACGATGAATTAAGACATGACGCTTGTGTCTGCGACGTGCCGCGCGGCTGATTGTAGATCCGTTTGGATCTACGTGATAAACCCAACAACATGTTTACAGTATTATCCCTGCACATTCACAATTCACATTCATGTTGCCCTCAAATGCATTTTTAGGGGGTGAAAATTTATTTCTTTGGTGTTCTTCTCATAAAATAGGCCGTTTTTAAGTCAATAATGTGAAATGTGAGATGGAAAACTGCACATAAAATACATGAATTGCACATATAAAGCATGGATATACTGTATGTGCAATCACATAACTTGTACCATATAGGCTGAAGTGACACAACATGACATGAGTGCAAGTGTGTGTGTGTGTGTGTGTGTGTGTGTGAGGCATGTTTGGAGCTCAGATCTGTGCATTGAGTATTTAGCTTGTTGGATTATGTCGCCAAAGAACAATGGCAATTGAAGAGGTTTATGGAGCTGCATCTAATTTAATAAGAGTCACTTTTATTGCAAATGTTAAATCAAAAACCAAAATCAGAGGTATGGAGGGTTTTCAAAAGATTAACTTTTTATTGTCTGTCTCTGATCTTGTTTTGAAGTAGTTGGTTTTTTTTAACTGCTCTTACAAATAGGGGGGTGTCAGATTCGGGTCAATACGACTTTTCGACTTAAGTTCCACGCCTAGCAGCAAATGGCAAAAATCCACAAGTAATTGATACGCCCGTAAAAATGTCTATTTTTAACCCACAGCTTACTCCTCCCCCTCAAACCCTCCTGCTAGCTTGACATTGACGTTCTCCTCCAAACATGCATTAACATTTGCCATAAAAGTCACAGTTGGAATTAATAGATTCGATTTAGCTCCGGTACTGTGAGGAGCGGTACGATCATGCACTCCTTGGCCCTGCGGCAGATTGTTTTTTGCGGCTCACAGCAACTATGGAGTCTTCAAGGACCACCGAACAAAGTGCGAAATCTCAACGCTTGACAAAAAAGCTTTTTCTGTGAAGCACTGTTGGCTTTTTTTAAGGTACTGTTGCTGTGCACTTTATCAGCATTATCATGAATATTTCATTTATTACCAGATTAGGGTGAACGAGATGTGTGTTCTGAGAGAGGAAAACATCTATTTTGGGAGGGAATAAATTATAAAATCATTTTAATACAAAACATGCAAATCGAGTATCTGAGGAGCATATTGGTGACCTGATTGTGCTATATAATGTACATTGTAATGAACATTTGGATAATTAGAGTTCATATGTAATATTTACTCCCTGGTGAGGTGTTTCGGGCATGCCCAGCCGGGAGAAGGTCCCGGGGAAGACCTAGGACACGCTGGAGGGACTATGTCTCACAGCTGGCATGGGAACGCCTTGGTGTCCTCCCGATGGAGCTGGAAGAGGTCGCCGAGGACCGGGAAGTCTGGACTTCCCTACTGAAGCTGCTGCCCCCTGCGACCCGGACCCGGATAAGCGGAGGAAAATGGATGCATGGATGGAATATTTTACAATAATAATGACACTGTTTAATAACATTCATATACTTAACAGTCCAATCGTTTTGGGGGGATACGAGTCAAAAGACTCGTTGCACATTGTAATCTTTTTCAGGCATCAAAACACTTCAAAGGACTACCGTTGGAAGATTACAGGATGTGGATCCGTTTCCACCATGTCACTAATTGTGTTTGTTTACAACAGAACTCCGCCATAAAGTGGGTGGCGTGTTCAGTCATTTTTATCACTGAGGGAAAATCAAGTGTGATGACGTGGCGGCAGGATGTCACCAGGAAGAAGACGAGGAGAAAAGGGAAGAGGGCGTGAGGCGTGTGGGACATTTTTGGCATAGCATTCCCGCCCTTCCCTCCAGGGACAACAAGGCCAGATGACTCCTCCTTCCTCCTCCAGGGCTACCAAACACACACACACATTACTCGGTGTGGGGGTTGACGTGGAGGTGGGGGAGCGCAGGGGAATGCGGCATTGTCTTGCTGGCCTTTCAGAGGTTAATCCGCTCATCAGGGAACGGAAGCCGTGATTCCGGAAAATTGACCTCTTTGAATCATGTCAATGGGACTCAATATAATAGTTTGGCTGCATTTACATTGCAATATGTGGTTTATAGTTTGACTTCTTTTCATTAATTAAATCCACCTAGTAGCTCCTAATCACTATTACTACTAGGGGTGCCCAATAACCGATAATTATCGGGCTGATATGAGGAATTATGACATCCGTCCATCCATTTTCTATGCCGCTTATCCTCATTAGGGTCGCGGGTATGCTGGAGCCTATCCCAGCTGACTTTGGGCGGGAGGCGGGGCACGCCCCGGACTGGTCGCCAGTCAATTGCTGGGCAGACAAACAAACATTCACACTCTAATGGACAACTTAGAGCGGCCAATGAAGCTAACATGCATGTTTTTGGAATGTGAGAGGAAAGCCGAGTACCCGGAGAGAACCCACGCACGCACGGGGAGAACATGCAAACTCCACACAGAGATGCCCAACGGAGATTCGAACCGTGAACCTCCTGACTGTGAGGCCAAAATGCTACCCACTCATCCACCGTGGGGCCTACATCATAAATATATTACCTGAATGCATGTGATTAATAAGGAACACAATAATAAGACAGATGCTATCCAACTGTATGCCCCAGAAGGTGACTAAAATATTAAAACTCAGTTTTTTACATTTGACAGACTTTTTAGCTGCTCGTATAGAAAAATGCTGTGGGTTTCCCTTAACTTTGGTCAGGGGGTCAGCAGGTTCACAGTCACCAGTGTATGGGAACCCACTCGGAAAATTGCCGTCTTTTTGTTTTTTTATTTGAAAAACTCTGTTATAATAATCAAGGGGGAGGGGAAAAGAATCTGGACTTCCTGATATGGGGTTTCCCAGGGAAGCAGTCGTTTGTGGGTCATGACATCACCGTGTTTTGATTCAAGCAAAGAAGAGGAGGAAGCTGGTGGGAAAAACCCCAGCGCCATCACAGCAACAATACGTCCCCATTATGGGTGCCAATGCAAATCCGCTGCAAACGTGTCAGGGGGGCTAGGGTGGGGAGGGGTGTTTTGAAATGACCAAACAGAAACCAGCATTTAAAGAGAAAGAAGAAAATACAGAAGCAGCTACAGTCGCTGGGGTTTTTTCTCTCTTTCCATGAATCATTTGTGAGAATATTTATAGAGGATGCTATTTTGCCTTCCACGTGATGAACTATCACGTTACCAACCAGGGGTTGTCTGTTCCAAAACCTCTTCGTGCATCCTGGCTGGGAGTTCAAAACAAGCCCATTGCCAGCATTCCTTAACAACGAGCGGCAACGGCGTCCCGTGGTTGTTTTCTGGTGTGACGACAGTTTGAAAGTGTCACCACTTGTGGATTTCCCACGAGGATAAAACGTGGATGGAGACCACTGGATAAACCCTCGCCCCACACCTCCTCCCATTTTAACTTCCGTGGGAAGGTGACACGAGAAGCCTTCTCCGTGGTTCAGCACATTCCTTGTCATCCCTGCCAGGCTTTCTAAAAATGACATCCATCAGACACCAACCTCCTTGTGACGCGTGACTGCAACGGTTGCGCAACACCGACACGGCACTTTTTCTTGTGGCACTTGTGCCGTGCAGAATAGCCCAATCAGAGGAGCTCGCTAGAAGACTTGCACGGCACGTATGCATGGTCGGCAGAACGGTGTGTACTTGTGGTAAACATTGTTTTGGAGCCTGAAAATATCACAGAGGGACTACTTTTCTGGCGTAGATCAATATATAGCTGTGATATCAGGCACTATGTCAGAATCAGTTGATGGACAATTGGTCTCGCTGACCTGGGGCGTCTTTTCCAGTTGATTTTTGGCAGGTGGGGAAAAAAAAGACACAGCAAGGTTAGTATTGTAACAATTCCTTGTTTGTTGTGATGAAGTCTCTTGGAGCAGTGTCCTCTTCACCAGATACAAATCGGTTCCATTAATCGAAACACCGTGTGCCGCTGGGCGCTGCAGAAACACCCGATGTCTGTCTGCAAGCTTTCTGGATCCACATTTGTCCCAAAGTAGTCGCTGACATAGAAGTTTGTCATTATTTAGAACCCACAGACAAATGAAGGGACAGACGTGTTCTATAACGATACCAATATAGCCAACCCAACAAAACCAAATTCCATACAAGTGTCGCCATATGTGGCCTTTGGGGGGACTTACCGGTGCTATTGAGATCGGCAGCAGGATTTGTGCACTTCGTGTGTCCCGAGGGAAGTGAGCACAGATGACGGTGAGCATCTCGTTGAAATGCTTCAAAGTTTGGAACTCTTGGAACGGTAATCTAATATTAACAAAACGACGTGTCTATCCATGTATATTTGTCCACTTCTTCTGGAATGTTATGAAAGGGATGCACTGAAACAGACGAATGTTCCTCATACGTCATCATTTTATTAATATTATTGACGTTTATATTATATTATATTACTCTTTTGGGTAATATTTGGGACATGGAATGTCACTTCTCTGGTGGGGAAGGAGCCCGAGCTTGTGGAAGAGGCGGAGACATTCCGACTAGATATAGTCGGACTCACCTAAACCCACAGTTTAGGCTCTGGAACCAAATTACTTGAGAGGGGCTGGACCTTGTTCTTCTCTGGAGTTGCCGCAGGGGAGAGGCGGCGAGCTGGTGTGGGCTTATTGTTAGCCCCCCGGCTTGGTGCCTCTGTGTTGGAGTCATCCCCAGTAAACGAGAGGGTTATTTCCCTACGCCTTAGGGCTGGGGAAAGGGTCCTGACTGTGGTTTGTGCGTATGCGCCGAACGGCAGTTCAGAGTACCCAGCCTTCTTGGAGTCTATCAGAGGGGTGCTGGAGAGCACCCCAGCTGGTGACTCCATAGTTCTACTGGGAGACTTCAACGCCCATGTGGGCAATGACAGTGTGACTTGGAGGGGCGTGGTTGGGAGGAACGGCCTCCCTGACCTGAACCCGTGCGGTGTGTTGTTGCTGGACTTCTGTGCGAATTACAGTTTGTCCATAACGAACACCATGTTCGAACATAAGGATGCCCATAAGTGCACTTGGCACCAGGACACCCTAGGTCGCAGGTCTATGATCGACTTTGTGGTCGTATCATCAGACCTGCGTCCGTATGTTCTGGACACGCGGGTGAAGAGAGGGGCTGAGCTGTCAACTGACCACCACCTGGTGATGAGTTGGATTAGATGGCGGGGAAGGATGCCGGACAGACCTGGCAGACCCAAACGCGTAGTGAGGGTGTGCTGGGAACGTCTGGCAGAATCTCCCGTTCGTCGAGTCTTCAACTCTCATCTCCGGCAGAGCTTCGCCTGCATTTCGAGGGAGGACCGGGATATTGAGTCCGAATGGGCCGTATTCCGTGCCTCTATTGCTGAGGCAGCCAGTTGTGGTTGCGGCCGCAAGGTGGTCGGTGCCAGTCGTGGTGGCAAGCCCCGAACCCGATGGTGGACACCGGGGGTTAGGGCTGCCGTCAAGCTGAAAAAGGAGTCCTATCGAGCATGGATGGCTTGCGGGACTCCCGAAGCAGCTGACAGGTACCGGCAGGCCAAGCGGCACGCGGCTTCGGCGGTGGTCGAGGCAAAAACTCGGGTGTGGGAGGAGTTCGGTGAGGCTATGGAGCACGACTTTCGGTCGGCCTCGAAGAGGTTCTGGCAAACCGTCCGACACCTCAGAAAGGGGAAGCAGCCCCCAGTTCACACTGTTTACAGTGCGGACGGGGGCTTGCTGACCACGACTGTGGATATAGTTGGTCGGTGGAAGGAATACTTCGAGGCCCTTCTCAATCCCACTGACATGCCTTCCATAGAGGAAGCAGAGTCTGAGGATACGTACGTGGACAGTTCTATCACCGTGGCTGAGGTAATTGGGGTAGTCAAATCACTCCCCAGTGGCAAGGCTCCGGGGGTAGACGAGTTCCGCTCAGAATTTCTCAAGGCTCTGGATGTTGGAGGACTGTGTTGGTTGACACGCCTCTACAACATTGCATGGAAGTCAGGAACAGTACCTCTGGACTGGCAGACCGGGGTGGTGGTCCCCATTTTTAAAAAGGGTGACCGGAGGGTGTGTTCCAACTATAGGGGGATCACACTCCTCAGCCTTCCTGGGAAAGTCTACTCCAGGGTGCTGGAGAGAAGGGTACGACCGTTAGTCGAACCTCGGTTAGAGGAGCTGCAATGTGGTTTTCGTCCCGGTCGCGGAACACTGGACCAGCTCTACACCCTTGCAAGGGTACTCGAGGGTATGTGGGAGTTTGCCCAACCAGTCTACATGTGCTTTGTAGACCTGGAAAAGGCATTCGACCGTGTCCCTCGTGGTGTCCTGTGGGGGGTGCTCCGGGAGTACGGGATTGATGGTCCGCTTCTACGTGCCATTCGGTCCTTGTACAATCGAAGCAGGAGCCTGGTTCGCATTGCCAGCAGTAAGTCGAGCTTGTTTCCGGTGAACGTTGGCCTCCGCCAAGGCTGCCCTTTGTCACCGATTCTGTTCATAATCTTCATGGACAGAATTTCTAGGCGCAGTCAAGGTGTTGAGGGAGTCCAGCTTGGTGACCTTAGGATCTCGTCTCTGCTATTTGCAGACGATGTGGTCCTTATGGCCTCATCAGGCTGTGACCTTCAGCGTTTACTGGAGCGGTTTGCAGCTGAGTGTGAAGCTTCTGGGATGAGACTCAGCACCTCCAAATCCGAGGCCATGGTTCTCAGTCGGAAACGGGTGGACTGTACCCTCCGGGTTGGGAGTGAGGTCTTGCCTCAGGTGGAGGAGTTCAAGTATCTCGGGTTCTTGTTCACGAGTGAGGGAAGGTTGGAGCGTGAGATCGACAGACGGATCGGTGCAGCATCTGCAGTAATGCGGTCGCTGTACCGGACCGTCGTGGTGAAGAGAGAGCTGAGCCGGAAGGCAAAGCTCTCTGTTTACCGATCGATCTACGTTCCCACCCTCACCTATGGTCATGAGTTATGGGTCATGACCGAAAGAATGAGATCGCGGATACAAGCGGCGGAAATGAGTTTCCTTCGTAGGGTGGCTGGACTCACCCTAAGAGATAGGGTGAGGAGCTCGGCCATCCGGGAGGAGCTCAGAGTAGAGCCGCTGCTCCTTCACATCGAGAGGAGCCAGTTGAGGTGGCTCGGGCATCTAGTCCGGATGCCTCCCGGGCGCCTCCCTGGTGAGGTGTTTCGGGCATGCCCAGTCGGGAGAAGGCCCCCGGGAAGACCTAGGACACGCTGGAGGGACTATGTCTCACAGCTGGCCTGGGAACGCATTGGTGTCCTCCCGATGGAGCTGGAAGAGGTCTCTGGGGACCGGGAAGTCTGGACTTCCCTACTGAAGCTGCTGCCCCCGCGACCCGGATAAGCGGTGGAAAATGGATGGATGGATGGATTACTCTTCTGTTCAACTTTCACCACAAAATTCTGTTGGACAAAATTTGAAAAATGTGTTTTCCTATTTTATGTGCAGGTTTGGGATAAGCACGGTCCAAAGACAGGTAGGCTTCCCTTCCGATCGTTGGTGTATTTCGAATGAAGGTGTGTTTTGAGCAACTGGTTTAAACCATATCCATGCAGTATGTCACGTTTGCTGGTTTTTTCCACACAGAATAGCCACACCAGGGCCATACCTGTGGATCTTTGTAACCCAGAATTACACACAGCAGCGCGCATTCCAGACAAAATCTCTTCCATGACCTGCTTACAAAACAGCAGGGAGGGAAACCCAACTGCCGGGTTTTTAACTTGACACGACAATATTCGGGGATAGTCCTTCATACAGGTGGTGTTCCAGTTCTGTAAAGATCAAATCTAAAGCTGGAAAATTGCCAGTGTAAAAATTCCATGCCAAGGTTGTTGTTGCAGAAATGGATGTAGACCCTCCAATTTATGTGGATCTCTCTCCCATTATTACTTGCCTATTTTCCTGCCATTTTTCTGGCACCAAATTACTTCCTCCAGGCCAATACTATTCAGCTGATGTTCACGAGGGTGTACTACCACAGTGTGCTCCCAACACTGCTGTTCTCCAGACCAAGGTGGTCGCGAGTACTCCAGAACTTGGAACACTTGTAGGAATTAGTTGCACCAACTGCCAAAGCTTGATCAACCTCCTTTCTGCAGAACAGCTTTAAATTGTTGAGACATTTTGTGGTCCCCGAAACGGGCCTTTTTGTATCAATCGGAAATATACATTATTTTTTTGTTTGTTTAGTTTTTAGTTTCTTTTTTAACCTCCGGCACTTCACTATTCATGGGACTTGAAACTATTTAAATTTCAATACAAAAATTCACAAAAATTGCTGTTTTACTTATTTTTTTATATTTATTGTATTGGGTTTTTAGTCATTCATTCATTCATTTTCTATGCCGTTTATCCTCATTAGGGTCGCAGGTATGCAGGAACCTATCCTAGCTGACTTTGGGCGGAAGGCGGGGTACACCCTGGACTGGTCGCCAGTCAATCGCAGGGCACATATTGACAAACAAACATTTAAACTGTTTTTGGAATGCGGGAGGAAACCGGAGCACCCGGAGAAAACCCACACACGCACGGGGAGAACATGCAAACTCCGCACAGAGATGCCCAACGGAGATTCGAACCCTGAACCTCCTGCCTGTGAGGCCAACATGCTACCCATTCAACCACCGTGCGGCCGGTTTTTCATTTTCATACAAACCCTTCCCCTGACACCGTATTTCACCAAAATCCACCAAAAGGCTGCAGAATAACTGATTTTGTCGATGTAACGACCGAATAAGGACAAATTACACACTACCCCATTCATGGAATACTACCCAATCCCCTCTGTCAACAGTGTCATTACCAGCAGGAATCGGGGGGGATCAACCAGGAGGTCTTTCTTCCTGTGATCTCAGCTCCCCAAAAGTCTGCATGTGACAGCAGTGGCACCATCGCTACACACACACTTCAGCCAACACTAAACAGACGACAACAATAGTCATAAACAAAGCATTCGGTAGCCAGAGCCCTAATTGAGACAAGTGGGGATCATTTCCTGGAAGAGAAGTATGTGTGGCATTGGACAGGTATGCCGCCGACCTCTGATCCCAAAGGGGGCCTGTGATGACATGAAACTTGACCCGTGTTGACCTCTGAGCTGCTATCCGGGCTCTTTGCAGTCCATGCAGTCCTCACAGAGGCCCCACTTTGATGTCCCCTAAATGTGTTTTCCCATGGCCTCACTGGTCAAGACTCCTCAGGATCAGGAGGAAAGGGCAAGAAAGGGAGGCGGGAGGCGACCTGAGGAGAGGTCACACCAGAGGTTACCCGCCGCCCAGTTATTCCTTTTTATTACATGGCACATCTAAAAATAACTAACCACGCAAGTCCTTACCTCATCCCGAGCCCTCCTGTAGCACACACTTTCACACGTGGGCTTGCCTTCCTTTTTTGGAGGCTGTACAACGACTTGGCCGCTAATTCTAAAGCCGCACGGATAATATTTCAGACGTTTGTGTGTTTATATGCGTGTGTTCAAGTGCGTCAGCGCCCAGGGAGGTCGGGTTTGCGGCTTCCAATAGTGCTCTGTGGCCCAGTGGGCAGCTGCCGACCATAACTCTCTCTCTCTCCCCAGGCATCCTTGGGCGGTGAGATCAGTGCTGGGAGAGGATGAGGAATCACTCAGGGATGTCTTTAACTGACGCCACACTGGACCGGAATAGTTTGAAGGATTAGTGTGTATACGTGCAGCTTGGTCAACCTACAGTATCTTCTCAAGGGACAATAGTACAGAAAATAAACTAAATAACAATCATAACTGTCCAAATATCTTTTAAATCGGTGTGCACAGCTTACGATATTATTTTAAAAAGCGATGTTTTAAAAACAGAGCGATTAGATTCAATTCCATTCCATTTTCCTCCGCTTATCCGGGTCCGGGTCGCGGGGGCAGCAGTTTCAATAGGGAAGTCCAGACTTTCCGGTCTCCGGCGACCTCTTCCTGCTCCACCGGGAGGACACCAAGGCGTTCCCAGGCCAGCTGTGAGACATAGTCCCTCCAGCGTGTCCTAGGTCTTCCTCGGGGGCCTTCTCCTGGCTGGGCATGCCCACAACACCTCACCAGGGAGGCATCCGGACTAGATGCCCGAGCCACCTCAACTGGCTCCTCTCGATGTGAAGGAGCAGCGGCTCTACTCTGAGCTCCTCCCGGATGGCCGAAGAATGAGAGGAAGACTTTGAAGACACATCAGATCTAAACGGGGGGGAAAGGATTTTGAATATCTTTCCTGATAATAAGTAGGTGATGTATTAGTAACAAAATGATGCCACATAATGTGATAGAAATGAAAATGATCACCCTATAGAGGGGGAAATCAAAGACACCCCAAAAATGAAAGTGAAAAAAAGATGCAACAGGCTGGTCCATTTTGCCAAAATGTCATTGTAGCAACTCCAAATGATTGTCAGTAGTTTGTGTGCCCCCACGTGCTTGTACGCATGCATGACAACGTAGGGGCATGCCCCTAATGACACCACGGATGATGTCCTGGGGGATCTCCAACCAGATCTGGACCAGGGAATCACTGAGCTCCTGGAAAGTCTGAGGATCAACCTGGCTGCACTGGATGGACCTAAACATAATGTCCCAGAGGTGTTCTATTGGGTTTAGGTCAGGTGAACGTGGGGGCCAGTCAATGGTATCAATTCCTTCATCCTCCAGGAACTGCCTGCATACTCTAGCCACATGAGGTCTGGCATTGTCGTGGACCAGGAGGAACCCAGGTCCCACTGCACTAGTGTAGGTTCTGACAATGGGTCCAACGATTTCATCCTGATACTTAATAGCAGTCAGGGTGCCATTATCTAAACTGTAGAGGTCTGTGCATCTTCCACGGATATGCCTCCCCAGACCATCACTGACCCACCACCAAACCGGTCATGCTGAAGGATGTTGCAGCAGCATAACGTTCTCCACGGCATCTCCAGACCCTTTCACGTCTGTCGCATGTGCTCAGGTTGAATCTGCTCTCATCGGTGAAGAGCACAGGGTGCCAGTGGCGTAGTTGCCAATTCTGGTGGTCTATGGCAAATGGCAATTGAGCTCTACGGTGCTGGGCAGTGAGCACAGGGCCCACTACAGGACGTCGGGCCCTCAGCCCCCACCCTCATGGAGCCTGTTTCTGATTGTTTGGTCAGAAACATTCACACCAGTGGCCTGCTGGAGGTCATTTTGTAGGGCTCTGGCGGTGCTCATGCTGTTCCTCCCTGCACAAAGGAGCAGATACGGATCCTGCTGAGGGTTTAAGGACCTTCTACGACCCTGACCAGCACTCCTGGAGTAACTACCTGTCTCCTGGAATCTCCTCCATGCCTTGCTAGTGGAGCTATTGATTTTTGAACCTGTTAAAAAGCACACAGATATTCTTTTTTACATTCAAATAGGGTTTGAAAAGGTGTAAATCTTATTTTTTTCAAAGACTATATGATTTTGCAACCTAATAATGGAAATCTAATACATGGTCTCAGTGTTTTGGAAAACATTTTCCTTTAAAATGCTAAACAAATACTGCCCTGGTCCACCCAAACCTTCATAAATACCTACTCTTTTTACTATGTCAGGTGTTTGGGAGCGTGGCACCGTGAGCGTGCCCTCAGAGGTTATCTCCTCTGATCTCGGCGCTTCCCTTTTTACTGGAAAAACAGATTTTTCTGGGGCCTATTTTGTGGCGTTTTCTGCTCACCCCATGAGTCTGTTTACTCTCAGTGTCCAAACCATAAATCAATTGATGATAAATAAATAGCAGGCTTAGAAAAAGCTTGTTTTTTTGTCTCAAGCTGCTACACAAGATTTTGACAACCCCTGTACTTGGACTTTGTTGCTTAAAAGTACCACGGATTCCTCCTCTCTGCCTTTAGGCATTGGGTTCTTCCCGGTTTGCAAGCTTCCTGTTGTCTACTTCCGAGTCAAAGCTTTAAAAAAGGACTGTTCTCGTGGGTTACATGCTCAAATCAGTCAGATTTCTGCAAAAAATATATCTTTTACTGAGTTCCGTCATAAAAATCATTTGTTTTACTCCATCTCAAGTACCCTACATGGACTCCATGCAACTGGCTTAAGATTACATTTTTTCAACCAACAGTGGTTTAAAGGAAGATATTGTACAAAAAAGTGTGTATTTTTTAAAGTTACTTATTAAACTTCATGAAAATTGGCTAAAATTGGCGGCCCGAATAACGTGATTAGGGACTCACCGCTGTCTGGTATTGAAAGCAAGCTCCAAAACTCAATATCTAAAGCATTCCTGAGTACTAATCATGAGTTAAAAAGACATGAAAGCCCCAAAGGCCTCATTGTCTGTCCATCCAATCACTATAAATGACATGGGCAGGCTTTGTTTGTCTGAGAGGAGTGAAGCTGCTCCTCCTGCTGAGCTGCGGGGCAATATTACAACCCTCCCCTAATTATGGGGGTAATCTTTGTCAATCACTGTCAAGGCACACACACACACACACAAACGGAGACACCTGGCACTGCCTGGTCCATTTCTGCAGGCCGCGCTCGCCGGTCACGTCTCCAAGACGATAGGGCTGTCAGCATAGATGATTTTTAGGGTGCTCTGAGAGCTGCAGCGGCGTGATTGCTTAATGGTTTGTGATTCCTGTGCTTCCATAATAGCTTTATTAGGGTGATGGTAGCCTATTTCCTCGGTCATTTCTATTTAAATTTCACACAAAGCTTGTCATACACTCTGGTACTTATATTAAGTGCACTTACTGCCATAAAATGGGGCAAAATTGTTTATTCTGTGTGTCGTCTGAGGGAGGGGTTTATTATTATTGCTGTTATTATTAAACCATTGGGTCATACAGACACTTATGGAAAGACATTAAGGGGTGATACAATGTAGAAATACAAGACATTACCGTAGACAGGAAGGAATGGAATGGATTGGAATTAAGCTCTGCAGCAGGATAATCATCCAAAACACACCAGCAAGTCCATCTCTGAATGGCTGAAGAAAAACAACTGAAGACCTTCGCGTGGCCTAGTCTAAGTCCTGACCTGAAACCTATAAGGCGGTTCATGCTGGAAAACCTTCCAACGTGGCTGAATTACAACAATTCTGCAAAGATGCGCGGGCCAAAATTCCTCCACAGCGCGGTAAGAGATTCACCGCAAGTTACCACAAACCCTTGATTGCGGTTGTTATTAGGTTTAGGGGGCAATCGCTTTTTACCACAGGGCCATGTAGGTTTGCATTTTGTTCTTTCTTAAAAATGCTACAAAGGTAAGTGTTGAAGTTATAAAAAATGTAAACAAATGCAGAAATATGCACCAATCTAGGGGGACTCACCATCAATGATCCACTTTCGCTCTGCTAGGCTAGGGAATGCATTTCTAATATCACTTGCAAATAAATATGAATTTATTTACAGTACAGTTTTGTTATTTTCACTTGCTGAGTGTTTGGTAGAAGTCATTTAAAAAGGAGAGCACGTGGGCCCAAGATTGTTCATAATGAAGAATTAGTTTGTTGAAAAAAAGCTTTGTGTCTGATGTCCAGAGAGGAGAGAGGATCAAATATTGTCACAATGACACATTTGCGGTTCTATTTTGACTGTAAATATATAAATGCCACGTGTGATTTTTTTTTTTCCCCCCCAGACATGATAATGTTTTGATTTAACCGCGTGTTGCAAGTAAGGTACTTGGAACAAACAGCCTAGTAGAAAAACAAATATGACCTATTTCGGTTTGACTTCCCAGGTCTATTGTGAATCTTGCGTGTACATGTCCGTGTCCTCACAGTCATAGCCCGTTGTGCCGTTAACTGGGCAGGGGGTGGCGTGCTGGTGGGTTGGGGGATTGGGTTTTTCCTACACCTTCCAGAGCGCCGGCAGGTGGGATGTGATCCCAGACAGCGGCAGAGGTGACAGTTTGGTAACCATGATTGATAGACCGACAAGTGTTTCAATTAGGGAACAAGTGGCGGACACATTTTTGCAAAATAAAGTTGAAAAACATAGTTTGTGGTTTTGTGCTTAACTATGGGGTATTATTAGCAAAAAGAATAGATACGTGTATAGATATTATAGCAATCTGTACATATTCATGGCCTAAATTGAGCATTTTCAAGCATTAAAATGGCTAAATGAATGAAAACACACATACTGTATAAGCATTCAAAAAATAAAGTATAACGCAGTATCTGTGACTTGTCTGCAACTTAAAGAAATCGGGTCTGGGAGGTGACATGTGTGACGTCAGCTGGCTACAGTTGACTGTTAGCAGAGGGCTAGCGGCAGGTTAAGTGTTGAGAGTGTCCGACAGCAGCTCCTGTGTGCATGTTCACAGCATATGTTGTCCGCTGGTTAATAAAGCGATGGAAGTGCATTGTGAGTCTCTCCTTAACAACAAACAGCGGCAGTACAGTAGTATTCGACATTGTAATGGATGCCAAATATCACATACAACAACTTAATGGCACACAAACATTAGCAGTGCTAACATTACACTCACATTAGGTTAGCCTATTTGCTGAAAAAATACCCAAATGATCAAACTTATGGATATTTGGCAGAGGCTTTTTGTTTTTTGCAGAGTGAAGTGTCCTCATTTTGTGTCCTGTTTTCCTTGGAGGTTTACTATCTGAGTCATTTGTTACATGGTACTGCTACGTGGAGCTCTTTTAGGTGCAAAAGCCACCACAAATGTCATTTTTTTAAATATAAAAACTGCACATGACACAATATTCTACTGGTACACTTTCTACAACAACAGTCTCTGCGTCATTTGGAAAGCCAAGAATTAGATGTGCCGTTTCCAAACAGCAAGACGTTGCTGCAGCGCACGTCAACACTCATTCATTCATTCATTTTCTATACCGCTTATCCTCACCGGGGTCGCGGGTATGCTGGAGCCTATCCCAGCCGACTTTGGGCGGGAGGCGGGGCACACCCTGGACTGGTCGCCAGCCAAACGCAGGGCACATATAGACAAACAAAGACAAACATTCACTCTAATGGACAATTTAGAGTCGGCAATTAACCTAACACGTCAACACTGATCATGGAGAAATGTAATTCGCGGTTGCGAAACTTCTCTGGGCAAGGTTTCTACTTATCCAAAAAGAGGAAGACATTTTTTATGTAAGCTACTGAGCTCTGCAGCCCCCCGGTTGTCTCTCAAGTGTTGGTGCAGCCAACGTAGCACACTGCCTGCCAGCTGGCAGTTTCCCTGCTTTTTTTCACCCCAGTGTCGCTATTCTGTGTAAACAGCACAAACAATGAACTAAATTGGGAGGCGGTGTCAGAGCAGTGTAAGGTTATATTAAGGAAAAGAAGAAGAACAGTGCAGACTCAGCTCTCCCGACCTGTCATGCTGGCCAAGATGCCATGTAACCGTTTGAAAGCAAAAACTGGGTTCTGTGCAAAAAGTCATATAAATATGCTGGATCTCCTGCCACGGCTCCGAACTTTGCATGATGTCGGTGTGAAAAAGGCTAAAGGTCGCTCACCGGGTATACAGTGAGGGGAAAAACTATTTGAACCCCAGCTGATTTTGTAAGTTGGCCCACTAACAAAGAAATGATCAGTCTATAATTTCAATGGTAGATTTATTTGAACACTGAGAGACAACAATGACAAAAAAAGAGTTATAAATTAATTTGCTTTTCCATGAAGGAAATAAGTATTTGATCCGTCAGCAAGATCTCAAGCTCCCAGGTGGATCTTATACAGGTAACGAGCTAACATCGGCAGCCCTCTCAGCTCGTTACCTGTATAAAAGAGACCTGTCCGCAGAAGCAATCAATCAGCCCAGATGCCAAACTCTGCACCATGGCCAAGACCAAAGAGCTTGCCAAAGAGCTGAACTTTTTTTTGTCATAGTTGTCTCTCAGTGTTCAAATAAAGCTACCATTGAAATGATAGACTGCTCATTTCTTTGTTAGTGGGCAAACTTACACAATCAGCTGGGGTTCAAATAGTTTTTTCCCTCACTGCATTACTACTTCTTCAAATCACCTTCCAGAGATGTCATGAAGCAACAGGCACCCGAAAGCAAGCAGTGCAGCTAATAATCCGCCCACCAGCCCCAGTCCCTGACACACGGGGTTAGATGTGCGTCACATGAGCCCTGCCGACCAGGCAGGCAGGCGGGCAGGCAAAGCATAGCTGCAGCCCCGGGAGAGGCTCCCTCCCCACCAGCATTTCAAAGGCTTTTAGCACCGTCACGCCGCTTGCCTTGGACCTCTCCATTTTCACACACCCATCTCCGGTGCTCCTGACTGGGCACCAGCTCAGCGCGCGCCTCTCCAGACCTTTCCGGAATCAATAAAACCCATGCTTTCACACCTGCGCAACACTGCAGATCGTGCGTGCTTTTCTGCGGAATCGCCGAATCACAAGAGAGTGTCTGTCTGGTCAGCTTTTTACACGGAAATATACGCGACTCTTTCCAGTTATTTGAATGCTCGACGGAAAACTCTCAGGTCTATCTGCACACGTGCTTTGCCTGCTGGCGTAAAAAGGTATTAGCGGAATGCGCCCCGGGCATCCCAAAAGCAAGTAGGAACATTCCAATGTTCTCGTCGTCATTCCAGTTAACAGGGAGCCCCGCCCAACAAACCTTTTACACAACTGGAGTTTTGTTTCATGGACCAGCAGCACAAAAACACTATCTTTTTTTTTTTTTTACTAAAACATTCATTTCATTTATTAAGTGTGACTTTTTGTCACACTTAAATGTTTGTGCTCATAAAAAAGAGTAAACTATTAGTCAAAGATAACATCATTGAACACAAAATGATGACCGCCAAGACTTTTGGGAAAAGATCTTGTGGACTGACGAGACAAAAGTAGAACTTTTTGGAAGGTGCGTGTCCCGTTCCATCTGGCGTAAAAGTAACACAGCATTTCATAGCAACAGTCAAATATGGTGGTGGTAGTGTGATGGTCTGGGCTTGTTTTGCTGCTTCAGGACCTGGAAGGCTTGCTGGGATAGATGGAAGCATGAATTCTACTGTCTAGCAAAAAATCCTGAAGGAGAATGTCCGGCCATCTGTTGGTCAACTCAAGCTAAAGCCATCTTGGGTGCTGCAGCAGGACAAGGACCCAAAACACACCAGCAAATCCACCTCTGAATGGCTGAAGAAAAACCAAATGAAGACGTCGGAGTGGCCTAGTCAAAGTCCTGACCTGAATCCCATGGAGATGCTGTGGCATGACCTTAAGAAGGCGCTTCATGCTAGAAAAGCCTCAAATAAAGCTGAATGACAACAATTCTGCAAAATTCCTCCAGAGCGTGTAAAAGACTTGTTGCAAGTTATGGCAAACGTTTGATTGCAGTTATTGCTGCTAAGGGCGCCCAAGCAGTTATTAGGTGCAGGGGCAATGACTTTTTCACACAGGGCTATGTGGGTTTGAATTTTTTTCTCGCTAAATAATAAAAACATTCATTTAAAAACTGCATTTTGTGTTTACTTGTGTTATCTTTGACTAATATTAAAATGTGTTTGATGATCAGAAACATTTTGTGTGACAAACATGCAAAAGAATAGAAGTCAGGAGGGGCAAATACTTTTTCACACCACTGTTAATCATGTGGAAATATTCAGACGCCCCCATGGGTTGTGATCATAATGCTCGGGTAAGACATACTCACATTTATGCAATACCGATATCCTCAAGGTTTTACAGTCATTTTCAAAGAGACTATGACTTATGGACAATTACTTGCTATGTCCCGCCCACGTACCTGCAAAGACGCGTTGCGTGACGGTGGCCATGCTCTGCAACCGATGTTTTTACAGTAGTGTTCAAAATAACAGCAGCCCAATGTGTCTAAGCAGATCAATCACTGTTATTAGTATGTTTTATTGCTACATGGCAAGCACGTTACCAGCAGGTGCAGTAGATTCTCGGAAAACAAACAAGAGCCAGCATTCATGATGCGCACGCTCGTAAGGCTGTGCGATTGGCCAATTAGCTGGTAACTTGGTAGCAATAAAAATATACTAACTAGAGTGATTCATCCGGTTAGTCACATTGGACTGCTGTTACTTTGAACACCACCGCACATACATGTGCTCGTCAGTCCCTTGAAGGTGTATACCAAATTCGGTGGTAATTTGCATTGGGGCGGGGTAAATTGGAATTGAATGTCCATCCGATTTATGGGGTAAAAACCTTTCGGGGTTCGATATCAGCTTCACCACGTGGATTTCCCAGAAGAATAACGGTGCATTTGCACCTTTGCTTTGCACTGTGCAGGCGTGCCTAATGTTGCGTGTCTGCATGTCATTTCAAAGTAAAACAAACCTCATACTGTGGCTGTGTGTGGTTAGGGTTCAGACAATAACAATAACGGGGGGGCAAAAGGGAGCGCCGAAAGGGGAGGAGCAGAAAACAAGGAGGAGGAGGCGAGGTGAGCTATGGGGGGGGGGGGGGTAAATGGAAAGCTTTTTTATCTCCAGTTTCCCACATCCTGGTCTGCAAACGCGGCCACCCAATTTGAAAGAATGAGTGGAATGCGTCCCTTCTCCCCCCTCAGTCCACCCGCGCCCTCCCACTGCTTGATGCGCGGGCCAGTTAAGAGGCATTTGTCAGGCAACTCAAATAAAGGCCACAGTCCTGGACTTCACCTTAGCCAATAAAGCTGCGTGTTTAATGTGGAAACAATCAGGTCAATGGCGGGGGCACCATGCGACAGGCCGGAAAGTGGCGGCTCGTACGTGTCGTACATGAGTAAGTATACCGTAGGACACTACGACTAATAGATGATACCGTGCCCGAGTAAAGCGGTTACAGTAAAACGTGTTATAAGAGTAGATATGCGTGCAGCTCTACAAACAGGAGCCGCTCTATGGTGTGCGTGTCTATAATTCCACAGTGCCAGTGAGTGTGTGCAAAAGAAGCGTTGGCATGATGTGCAAGTAAACACACCACAATGTATCACCCCCAGCAGTAAACGCACGCTTCCGTCATGCAGCATGCACGCCATGCGCGCGCTCGCCACTGCTTTGTGTGTGGCTGTTAAATTCACAGGCGCTTTTCCCGCGAAAATCGGGGCCTGCACGGGGAGGGGGAGGTGGACGGGGGGGGGGGCGGCTTGGCTTTGAATTGTAGCCTCCTCCCCCCTCAATGGGAGTTCATAACTCCGAATTCAAAGTGCCTCCCCGCCCCGCCGCACGCACGCTCGCACGCACGCCACACCGTTTTGGCGCGTTCGGGTTCCCGCCACGTCTGTGTCTGGCTGGGCAGGTTATGGAGTTCACGCTAGTTTCGCGTCGCTGATTGACGTGAGTTTGGACCGCGGCGTCGCCCTCCGATTGGCGGGGAGAGCGGAAGGGGGCGGGGCTGGCGGCACCCTCTTTACTACCGCTTTATAAGCGTCCTCCCCCGCTAGCCTCTTGTTACCAAAGCCGGCGTCGGGCTAAGCGGGACACGGTCTGTCCGTACACTCGCCTTGTCCGCATTTGTTTACAAAACAACGCGGAGGCGAGCGCCATTTTTGCCCTTGTTTGCCCCCGCCGTGGATAAAAGCGGGCCCTCGGTTCCCACTCGGCGCGGATGAAAGGATCCTCACGGCGTTGTGACGTGGACGGGACCGCGCCAGCTGGATTGGAAGGGAAAAGCCCAACCGTTCCCATTTTGGACGACAACGTCAAGGGAATGCTGCTCTCCAAGCTGAACTCCCTGGCGCACATCTCCGGCGAAATGCCCGCGAAGCTCCAAGTCCACGCAGGTTAGACGCCCTCCTCCTCCTGCCGGGGGCGCGGCAATGGCGGCGCCGCTCAAGGGCGACGAACGCGGCGGCTCCTTTAACACAGAAAGCGCCGCAAATGTGGCAGGCTTCTAACCCGCGTGTGTGTGCGTGTGTGTGTGTGTGCGCAGTGAAGGAGCCCTTCGAGAAGCTCTACCAGGTCGGGGCGGTTCTGGGCAGCGGCGGCTTCGGCACCGTCTACTCCGGCACGAGGACGTCCGACGGAGCACCGGTTAGTGGCCGTCCGGCCCCGCCCTATTCCCTCCTTCTGGTCTGTAAGGCGATTGTGTGTGTTCTGACGTGATTTCCCCCTCTGTGCTCGGCTCAGGTGGCGGTCAAACATGTCGCCAAGGACCGGATCTCCGAGTGGGGGGAGCTGGTGCGTAAGGCTCGGCGCACGTTTCGATTTCTTTGGCGTTGTTTTGTGCCTTTAATAGCTAACGGCGCTGCCCGTGCGTTTTTAGCCGAATGGCTCCCGGGTCCCGATGGAGATCGTGCTGCTGAAGAAGGTCGCCACGGGCTTCCGCGGCGTCATCAAGATTCTGGACTGGTTCGAGAGAGCCGAAAGCTTCATCATCGTCATGGAGAGGCCGGAGAACGTCAAGGACTTGTTCGACTTCATCACGGAGAAGGGCGCCCTTCCGGAGGAGCTCGCCCGCAGTTTCTTCCGCCAGGTGTTGGAGGCGGTGCGTCACTGCAACAACTGCGGCGTGGTGCACCGGGACATCAAGGACGAGAACATCCTCATCGACCTCCGGACCGGGGACATTAAGCTCATCGACTTCGGCTCCGGAGCCCTGCTGAAGGACACCATATACACCGACTTTGATGGTGAGTCGTCACCCCCTAGGATTTGTTTACATTTTTTTTTCTATCAGCCCATTGCTGCTGGTGACGTGTGCTTTGGCGCCCTCCAGTGGCCAGAGGTGGTAATTTTTACAACTCAAAGTTTGTAAACAAGAGTCACATGGCTGCTCCCCCCCCCCCCCCCCCCCCCGCCCACACATGCTCCTCCTCCACTCACGCGCACACACAAGCCTTGTCACGCATCCTGGCAGCTGATGCGAAGATGACGCACAACAAAGCTGCTGCACACTTTCATAACCGTGTCCCCTTTTTCCTGTAGGCACAAGAGTCTACTGCCCCCCCGAGTGGATCAAATACCACCGCTATCACGGGCGCTCGGCCACGGTGTGGTCGCTGGGCGTGTTGCTTTACGACATGGTGTGCGGCGACATCCCGTTCGAGCACGACGAGGAAATCGTCAGAGGGCAGGTCCTCTTCCGGAGGAGAATCTCTGCTGGTAAGACCCGGATCATCAGTAGATGTTGTCGTTTGGTCAACAGCACAGGATCACACAATACGAGTGTGTCGCCCAGACGTGCAATTTCCTTGTAGCGATGCGGCAGAGCCGTGGAATGACTGTAATGCGTTGTCGGTTACACTTTCGGTTGCATTTTATCCGGGAAAGCAACGGAGAGCCTAAAAAAACGACCAAACCTGCAACACGCTTGCTCAGATAAAGACATGTCATATTTAGTTGCAATCACTCCTCACCAGCTACTTACGATGGCCGTCACACTTTACAGACGAAATAAAAAGAAAAGATAAAGTCAAACCTCATGGGAGACTATTCCAAAATAAATCAGTGACACGGAAGGGAGCGTGTAGAGACAGAAACAGAAAAAACATTAATAATTAATAATTTTGCTCAATTGATGTTTGTACCCAATACGTGACGTTAATAGCCACTTGTTTTGTTGCAGAGTGCCAGCAGCTGATCAAGTGGTGCCTGTCTCTCCGCCCAGCCGAGCGGCCGTCCTTTGAGGACATCGTCAACCACCCGTGGATGCAGAGCACATCCACCTCGACGCTGCTGCCGCCAGCGCCGCAGACAGACAAGTCGAGCACAGAGATCAAGCTGCACAGCATCAGCCACGAGCCCTCCGCCTTCACGCCTACTGCTGTGGCGCGGTGATGGCGAACAGACAAGCTTGGACTTGAAAAGACTATAGATCAAGGGCAGGAGAAAAGCACCATGCTCAAAAAAAAAAACCACACATCCTCGTGCCTCGTTTTGATTTGACATCATCGCCAGACCACAACTGGACTCTAACGTGGGGGGGGTGATTGTCGGCGTCTGCTAAACACAACAGCAGAACACGTGCTTGTTGCACGGACAGCCCCAAGTTATGTAACCCGTTTGGGCTGCAGATTTGTTGCTCAAAAGTGCCTTCTGTGAGATTGTTGGTTTGGGGGGGGGGGTGTCTCACCTGGAAATACTTGAATTTGTGAATGCAAAAAGTTTTCAGTTCTTACTACTACACTCAAGGCTTTATCTTCTTGTTTTGTTCCACTCATAGGCCTAGATCAGTGAAGCCTGTGCCATTATATTACAACCACTACTACCACCACTCCAATGTCATTATAGGAACCAGACCAACCTCGCAGCTCTGATAGCATCCTGTGCAAAGAAAACATACAAAAACACTGGACTTACCTCTCCTTTACCACAACATCTGCCTTTCTTCTTCCACAAGCAAACACCACTTTCTTTTCTTCACGCGTCACACCTAAACGCACACATCAATGCAAAATCAACCGTACCCTGAATGCACCATCCTCTGCTCTCCTTGACAAAAATATTCAAACAGTGCCTCACACAGGTCTTAAAAATTTGGCAGTGTATGAATTGTAAGGTATTTATTTTTGCTGTGACTCACGATGAGCTTATTTTTTTCTTATTTATTATATTTATGAGAAGAATTTTGGCTGTTCGTATATTTCATTCCGCAGTCACTGAAGGGCCCACCATTATTTAAAAAGACAAAGAGGCAACGTTATTTTTTCACCATATTTATTATGGCTTGAATTGTTTGGGGGTTTTTTTATTGAAAAAAAGGAGCAGAAGCGTGTGTGTATGTTTGTGTATGTTCTGTAAATAATTGTAAATAACTTCCCATAGCACTTCCATGTTAGTGTATCTGAACACTGAACGTCTACTGATCGTAACTGTTGGCTGCTGTGTGTGTGTGAGAGAGAGAGAGACGTCAATTGGATGCACGGTTGCAGCTTGGATAGTTGTTTTTTTTGTTCAGATTAGAATTGTAAGTAAGTTAAATTAGAAATTATTTTTTTATACGAATCCAATAAATATTTTTGCAAAAATGACATTGGAGTCTTGTGTATTGCTTCAAAGCAATCCTATCTAATCAGAAGTTTGGTAAGAGAGTTTCATGCATTAGGAGGACCCCAGTGCAAACCGCACCAGCATATGGTCTGACAAGGGGTCCAAGGATCTCAATCAGGCTACCTCTGGCGAGCACATGGGGGGCTGTGCGCCCCCCCAAGAAATGCCACCCCACACCATTACTGACCCACTGCCAAACCAGTCCTGCTGGAGGACGTTGCAGGCAGCAGACTGTTCTCCACGACGTCTCCGTACTCGGTCACGTCTGTCCCATGTGCTCAGTGTGAACCTGCTTTCATCTTTGACGAGCACAGGGAGCCAGTGGCGAATTTGCCAATTTTGGTGTTCTCTGGCAAATGCCAGTCCAGCACGGTGTTGGGGTGTTGCGGGTTGCACAGCCTGGCGCCGGCTGCACAGTGGTAATTTCATCTGGCGTAACACCGTGCGCAACCAATTTGGTAATTTGGTAGAGCGAGGCGTGCCGCGATGGGTGTGGCGCCGCAGCAAGGGCAGGTGCCGACTGAGACAGTCTGGCGTAGTGACAATTTTGTGCCAAAATGCTTCGCTGAAGGTGTGCAGAAAGCTCGCCAGCTCCAACCTGGTCTGCTCTCGCAGCCGGTCTAGTAGTAATTTGGCTGAGTGGTGCACACGTCACCAAAACCCAACAGGCCGGTTTACACAATGTCAGGCACATTTGAATGCATTTAATAATCACAACAACCACTGTATAAAGTAACTATCTGAATCAGCACATACATTTTCATCTATGTTGACTGTCCCGTCTGCCTCTGTCACGCCGTTTCCTTATGGCCACCACCTCATCTGTCCCCGAATCGCCGCCCCCTCCTCCTCCTCATGGGTGGCCAATGGATCTGATATGGATGTGGTTAACTGCAAATGAACGGTTAATCAAACGTATTGACATCTTTGATTGTGTAAGGGAGAAGTGCAAAAGTGACGATAATGAATTGGGTAATAAAGTTCATGTCACATGCAAACACAAGTGACAAGGGCCAGACCACCAGCTTGGCAATGCGTCTTTTACACACAGTTGCTTCCGATTTAATCCCCATTACGCATACTTTTGGTTTATTCATATTACATATACATATTATATTACCAGTATAGGTTACTAAATACAAGTGTCTTTATTAGTGGGGAAAAATGGTTACCTTACCGGTGGGCAGCGTGCGTTTCCGGTGCTCTGATAAGTTTTTGTTTTGCCTTCTTCTGACATCATTAAAAGTCAGACTTGATTAATATATAGAGTGTAACTGAAAAATATTTATACAGTAATTCTACCCAGCATATTTGGATAGGAGGCCTTGTTGTCGTGTGTTTTGGCACTGTGGCGTTATCACATACCGGCTCTAATCACCGCATTGCATTGGCTCGTATGTCTGAAGTAATCAGCAGGATGGCGGCTGTGCATCCTCATGGGTTTAATTCCACTAACAAGCTCCACGCGCTCTACTGGCCTAATCTCAGACATCCCAGGTGGCGATGGTGACCAGTGGGCAATGAAGCTGCTTACCTGCGTAGACGAGGCACAGAACACATCAGTCGCTCTGCTCCTTGTAGGCCTCTTCCAAACAGACCCGCCTCCATCCTCCCTGCAGAGGCAGCAAAGATTTACACAACAGCAAATTACTTAGAGCTTGACAGCACGGCTCCTCTCTTACTGTACAGTAAGAAGGGTTGAGTGCTGCACGGGGGAATGCAAAATTACAAAAGAATTTCGATGGGAAGTCAGTTTTTTTTTTTTTACATTCACTTGAATTTTCCTTGTTCGCAATAAATATCAAGCATGATAGATGGTAATGTATCTGTGCATAGAGTGAGTTACTGCCATCATAGGATGTATAAATACACTATATCAGGGGTAAAGAATACTAATATTGATAGGCGTGTCACAAGATCCAGTTTTACAAGATCTCGCGAGAATAAAACGTGGCAAGATTTTTCGCTTGTAGAAAAACTGTCTTGCGTGAACAGGGTAGCCAGAAGTCAAACAGACGGAAGTGTGGCCTTGCTATTATGAATGATAATACTGTATATGTAATGTGGAAGTGGAAGTTTGATGGGCATTATTGGAACCATACATTAAGTGCTGTACACACACCTACGTTGGTGTTCCCAGCATCAGCGAGTGACGTGTGGATGTTTTTTTAGTTAGGGAGTTAAACAGCTACGACTTGCGTAAATATCCTAGTAGAAGCTGTAGTAATTCTACATTTGATCAAAGTTACATAATGTTTATCAGATCAAAACACCTGTCTGCAACCTTAAACGCCGTCATTAATCACCATCAATTCGGACTTGGAAAAGACATTTGACCGCATCCCTAGCGGTGTCCTGTGGGAGGTGCTCTGGGAGTACGAGACTGGTGACTCGCTACTACGAGCCATTCGGTCCTTGTACCACCGGAACAGGAGCCTGGTTTGCATTGCCGGTGGTTGTGGTGAAGGGAGAGCTGAGCTGGAGGGCAAAGCTCTCAGTTTACCGGTCGATCTATGTTCCCAACCTCAGTCATGACCGAAAGAACGAGATTGCGAATACAAGCGGTGGATATGAGTTTCCTTCGTAGGGTGGCTGGAGCTCGACCATCGGGAGGAGCTCCGATTAGAGTAGCTGCTCCTTCACATCAAGAGGAGCCAGGAGTCAAATGAGTCGACAAGAATAGCGTAATAATGTGCTCACAGTAGGCCTGTAGCCTTCATGATGACAGAATGAATAGTCTTTTACGCAGATAACTATAGTACAAACAAACTACAAACTTTGTAAGATACTTTGAGCAAAACTTCTCCATCTGCAGGATCTTTGGTTTTAGCAGCAATGTCTCCATTTCCATTTGTCACGTGCGGTTCCTTAGCATTTGTCACATCCAGACGAGTACGGTCCTCTCCAGCAGTGGACTGCGCAGCTATAATCTCCGCCTCCTCTCCTACCAGCTCAGGGTGTGTCCCTACAGGTCCGGCAGGAAGACTGTTGTCATCCGGACCATTCCGGGACTGGGCGGTCGAGGTACTCGATGGAAGTGGCGGAACATTTTTATCTGCTACTGGATATGTTTCCCAAGAACCAGATTTGGCAGCCTAAGACCGGGTCGCCCGGACACCCGCCCTCGACCACTGCCCAAATCACACAGCACCGGACCCTTATGCTTGCCCCTGCAGGTGGTGGGTCTGCGGGGGGGAGTTCCCGTGTGGCTTCTTCGGGCTAGGCCCGGCCAGGTCCCACGGGTGAAGACCTGACCACCAGGCGCTCGCCTGCAAGCCCCTGCCCCAGGCCTGGCTCCAAGGTGAGGCCCCGGTATCCCACGTCCGGGCGAGGTGCGGTCACTCCTCTTGGTTTTTTTCATAGGGCGCTTCTGAATCACTCTTATTCTGGCTCGTCACCTAGAACCTGTTTGCCCGACAACATAGCTCCTAGGATCACTCGGGCACTCAAACCCCTCCACCACGGTAAGGTGGTGATTCACGGAGGGGACTGTACCCTCCGAGTTGGGAGTGAGGTCTTGCCTCAGGTGGAGGAGTTCAAGTATCTCGGGTTCTTGTTCACGAGTGAGGGAAGGTTGGAGCGTGAGATCGACAGACGGATCGGTGCAGCATCTGCAGTAATGCGGTCGCTGTACCGGACCGTCGTGGTGAAGAGAGAGCTGAGCCGGAAGGCAAAGCTCCCTGTTTACCGATCGATCTACGTTCCCATCCTCACCTATGGTCATGAGTTATGGGTCATGACCGAAAGAACGAGATGGCGGATACAAGCGGCGGAAATGAGTTTCCTCCGTAGGGTGGCTGGACTCACCCTAAGAGATAGGGTGAGGAGCTCGGCCATCCGGGAGGAGCTCAGAGTAGAGCCGCTGCTCCTTCACATCAAGAGGACCCAGTTGAGGTGGCTCGGGCATCTAGTCCGGATGCCTCCCGGGCGCCTCCCTGGTGAGGTGTTTCGGGCATGCCCAGTCGGGAGAAGGCCCCCGGGAGGACCTAGGACACGCTGGAGGGACTCTGTCTCACAGCTGGCCTGGGAACGCCTTGGAGTCCTTCCGATTGGAGCTGGAAGAGGTCACAGGGGACCGGGAAGTCTGGACATCCCTACTGAAGCTGCTGCCCCCGCGACCCGGATAAGCGGAGGGAAATGGATGGATGGATATGTTTTAGCTTGCTGTCTCCTTGGAATCTTTGCTCCAAAGCAGAAGAGTGGTTAGGATAGATAATCCAGTCATTCTCAGAGTCTGAGAGTTCCTCTTAAGGTTGCGGTTGACTCTGTCCAGTTCTGGGCCTACGAACATTGTGTTTGGCTGGCTCAGGCTCCTCCACTTCAGAAAGTTCTCCACAAGGAAGTAGCAAGTCCCTGTGTAGAGTTCGGATGGGACCATCCCCATTGACAGAGTGCACTTTGGAGGCCGGCAGGTGTCCTATCTTTTCCACAACAATATATACAGCGGGTTCCCACTTGTTCGCAAGCTTGTTTTACTCCAGAATCTCAGATTTTTCACTAGCACTTGGTCTCCTTTCTCTGATGTCGACTCTCTTGTAGTCCTGTCAAAACGTTGTTTCGGTTTGCAACTTTTTGTGGGTTCCCAGTGGCAATCTGACAAGTCTCCTGAAGTTGTGCTTTCAGTTGTTTCACATATTGCGAATGGAAGGGGAACCAACGTTCACAGGTAACCGGAAAGCAATGTCCACAGGCAATCAAGGTGGACATCCAAACATCAGCTCATATGGACAGAATCTTGTGACATCGTTTTCGGTGCAATTATATGCATGGGTGGGTGGTTTAAAATAATCACGCCAATGACTGTTTTTCTTCTCTTTCAGTGTTCCCAACACATCTAACAGGGTTTGGTTAAACCTCTCTACGGGGTTTCCTCTCGGGTGATACGGCGTTGTATGCACCTTAGAAATACCAGCATGGGCGCAAAGTTGCTTGATGAATTGGGACTCAAGTCCCTTGATCACTCAACAGCCGCCCAGGGAAGCCGTAGTGTACCAACTGCTCCCAAAGGGTTTAGCAACTGTGGTGGCCTTCTGATCTTTAGTCGGTATGGCAACGGCTTATTTGGTAAAATGGTCGGTGATGACCAAAATATCTTTAGTATTAGGACCATTGGGTTGAAGGGATGAATAGTCGATACACAGTAGTTCCATGGGTTGAGTTGTGTGGATGTTTACTGACCTTTCCGGCTGTGCCTCCTTTCTGACACAGCGTATGCATGTCTTGATCTTTTTCTCAACATCAGCAGCCCTTTTCGTCCAAAAACGATGTCAACAACCTGTCTAATGATTGGGTCCGACTCTTGGTGTTGTTGGAGTTCGGCTTGGCTGTAGTGGGGTATGGTGGGACAACCAAGGACTTTGTCCTCTTTATAGACGTCTGGGACAGCATCTGGATGAAGAGCAAGGGATTCCACCAAAGTGATGGAAGGTAGGTGGTTGTCTGACATGCTGACAAAAAACAGAGACTGCATCCGCAGGTAGGTCTTGCTGGTTGGGAGATGATGAGAGATGGTGAGATGCAAATCTTTGAGTCTGTACCTTCTCTTCAAGAGAAGCATGATCAGCAGCCATACTTTCATGTGGCCGTCTTGAAAGGCCGTCTGCATCCTGGTTGCACTTTCCAGCTCGGTATTATATGTTGATATCAAAAGTTGAAAGAGCAGCTAGCCAGCGGTATTGAGCACCATCAAGCTTGGCTGACCTAAGGACATATGTTAAGGGACTGTTGTCCGTTACGACAGTGAAAGTGTTTCCATAAAGTTAGTCACGGAACTTCTCCACAATCGATGGATGAGCGGGGTATCGATTCTCACTGGATGAGAGTCCTCTACTTGCACAAGCCATGACTCGCATTTCGCCATCTTGCTCTTGGTACAAGCGGACCCTAAACCTGTGGTGCTGGCATGGGTGTGGAGCACATATGGTAGTTTTGGGTCAGCAAATCCCAGCAATCAAACCTAGATCTTCCAGATGTCCTGTTTGGTCAACATGCTAACCACTATTGTACTAGTTGTATTGTTATTGTGCTATTTAATCAATTATTTGTCCATTTATTTTGCCCGAAAAATCCTTGTGCGGACCTTGCAACAGAGCAGCACACATTCCGCTGAGCAGCTTATAAATGCATTAATTAATAAAATAAATTAATAAATCTATGCTAATAATTACAATGCAAACAAAAACCAAGTGTGTGTGATGCATTGACAAGCCTTTTTTCATGCGCTGCACAAAACTTTCAGTGTACCGCAGGTGATTTCTGCGAATGTCTCCAAAGTCATTTCCTTTCTCATTCGGAGAACCAGCCGGCGACCCGTATGCACCGCAGTGTCTTCTTGCCACGGATGGAGGTGTGCGTGTGTGTAAGTGACTTTTCAGTGAAGAAGTGAGTCATCACAAAAATAGGCCGTGAGTATCTTCAGAGAAAAGGAACCTTGATTAAAATGATAAGCAATGTGTTCTTTTCCGTCTTGCATAATTCATCAGTGAAAGGCCAATAAGAGCAGTTAGCGCCGTCCTGTTCCCGTAAGTCATGTAGTAAGCACCCTTTCAATTGCATAATCAGCTACTCATCTGTTCCGACTGTTAGACTGTGGTTGGGTAATATTGACGGAAACGTCGCTCATCACTCCCTCACCCCCTCCTCCAACCGCCCGCTAATCTCATCTCTTCTTGCTTGAAGGGGAAGATGCTGCAGTGCTGCCACTGTTCCTAGAAAGGTGGAGAATAAAGTGACCTTTGTACTGTATCTCACGTTGCAGCAAGCGTTTCATCATCTCAGGGGACAACACTAGAGAAATGCAACTTGGATATACTTTAGAGTAGTCAGTGTACAGTTTGTATAGCAATATGCTTTTACTGTCCCCCGTCAATGACATACCTTATCCTCACCTTCACCTTTCTCAACAAGGCAGATACAGGTGTGTTTGAACTCCTGATCATGCAGGGAAACTGCCACGTGGCCCAGTTTCTGTTTCACAATGACACAGTAGACGTTACACTTTCTTTCTTCGTACTGCTTTGGGACATGTGGAGCAGTGAATTGTACTATGTGATGAATTCCAATGTATGCATGTTCAAATAAATTCAACCATGGCCAAAATGAGGTCATTTTCACGATATAAAGGTTTTTTTTGTAAAATTGCAACCTTTTCACATTAAAGTTTGAACGTTTTGTTTTTTAACAATTTGAATATATTATTGTAAATGTGCTGCTAATTGATCTGGTTTTGCTGGGTTTTTTTCATATTTAGAACGTGCTGCGTGTCAAAAAAATGACACATGTGGACTTTGGATTTTTTGCATTTTGCAGACCTTTGGAATATATACAATCAAAGTGAGTTTTTTAGCTTAATGAGATCCAATAAAAGACCACCAGAATAATGACGCATTGTTTGCTTCTCACGAGAACACAGCATCCTGAAGCAACACAAGCATATTTTATCTACCCACTGAGACCTGAAAGCATGACATCTAAGCTGCAACTCTGAAAATGATCTGTCACATTTCACTTTGTATAGCAAACATCATTCTTGTTCTGGAGCCACTGGGTCTAGTCGGGGCTGTAAATTTGATTCATAAAATATCTGTTCGAGGCTAGATGTAACAGCAAGCGGTGGAGCCTGTCTGGTGGTTTTTATTTGGTGGTTTTGGCAATAAACGTTGTGCTTTACCTGAGGTTTTTAATTGGTGTTTCGGGAAGAAAAACGACTCGGTAAAATATCCCCACATTATGTTTTCTGTGTACAAAGTGAAAGCTTAATGGGAGAAAACAGTAACAATTTGCTCATGAACGTATGCACCCGTGGTGTGCTTATTTATTGGCACATCACATAGGGCCACGTCAACCTCCCTTGCTTTGATTCATTTGCATGACAAGACAGCCGACAATCAACCACCTGCACTTGTATTCACATGAGCCGGAGCCCCAGGTGGAATTTATTTTCATGTGACTCAGACGAGAAGAAGACAGCGCTCGAGCCGCACCTCGCCGCTGCTGCAACGGCGGGTCCCACGGGGCGGCCGAGGCCTCGTGTGGCAACTCTGTGGCGGACATGCCTGGACACGGTGGGAGCAAGGGCGTCTTTATGAACGGAAGGTGCCAGAAGATTGGCACGTGCACGGAGGCTTGGGAAAAACAGAGCGATCCTGTTCCAATCGGGGGCGTTTTCCCACACTCTTCCATGATGCTTTTCCCAGAAAAACATGAAGAAAGCAAACAAAACGAAACAAACTCCTATGGGATGAGATCATTGGAATAGTAAAGCTTGTGATGGGAATCTTAAAAGCAAGGGCACACAGTTGCACGTGTCCAAGGGACAGCATTTGTCATGGTATATATACAGTATATATGTATACATATATATCATTGGGAGAGAGCTTGAAGGCCCCTTATGCTCATTGAAGGTCTGAACATGACCTCAGTAAGGGATGCAGCGCTTCTGACTCGCCACTTTCTTCCATGGTACAATATAAGGAACCGTCCCTCTGTGACCTGCCCTGCTTCGCACTGCCTGCACCGCAGGACCTTCGTAATGGGAGGCGAGGACGCAGACCCCTCAACCAAAAGCCCGGAGCGTCAACCGAGTGTTCAGCGCAGCACTTAAGGCGGAGGGAGGGAGTTTTACCAACGTACACTCGCACAGCCGCACTGGCTGGCATCCGTTACACCTCCTGTAGCAAAATGACCATGCATCTCAGGATGCAAAGAATGTCTCTCCACCATTGCATGTCGTGGGCGTAAAAGGAGAGACACTCGGTTCGGCCCCCCGACCTCAACCCAAATGTGAACCTGCGGAGCGTCGTCAAGCAAAAAATCTAAGGGTGGGAGGCTATTCAAAGACAGAAACGCTCCAACGCTCACAAGTTCACTGTAAGGATTGTGAAGCTTACATCAACCACACCGTCTGTCGTGCTTTTGATTGGACTTGAATCACACCGCAGTTAACTTCTTTTTGCACTTGTATGACTGTTGAGAAACCACAAAGTCGACTCCGTGAGCGACAACCTCCTTAAACGTTTGACATCTCTGAAGCGCACATAAAAGAAGAGAAGCGCTTAGCTTCTTTTTTGCACTTGAATGACAATTAAGAATACCTGTACAGTTAATAATGATAGTTTGACCCTGGAACAGAGCTTTTGTCTACGATGTATCCAAAGGCGAACCAACTCTAGCGCTCATAGCTGAACGTTCTCTTTTATTTAACAACGTTAGCCGAGAGCAGCTTTCCCAGGCCTGGAAGCGACGCTTGTGGGAGTCTAGGAAGTGATTGTGGCCACTCAGTGTTTGTCTCCAGGATGCCTTTTGGGTTTCCAAGGTAGTGGGAGTATGTTGTCTGAGCCAGGGGGTGACCCTGACTCTGTCTTTGGCCAGTTCCCTGAGCCACTGATAGGCTGCGGGATGGGGCGGCAGCACTTTCTGGACAGCGAAAGGTTATGGGAATGGGGACGCCTAGGAAGCCAGGGTGAGCGGAATTGGACATAATCACAAAAAAGGCTTTGTTTGGCATTCTTGATGGTTTTGGTTACATGAACCTTGCTTGCTTTTATTAACTTCCATCAAACCTTATTTAAGGTGCACTACTGTCACTTTAAACAGGCACTTTGGTAAAATTTGTTCAAAAATTGGCCGTGGTATGACTTTTGACCACTTCATTCAACAGTCCCTTCATGTTATAAGAAAAATGGCCGCATGGGTGCCAAAATAGCGCGTGGACTGACTTAGACCGTGAATGTGACAGGAACAATCATGTCCTAATATTTAGCAATGAAATAAACCTACTGAGATGGCACTGAGGTGTCTCCGATTTTCTTTCCCCCCCACTCGGAATATTTGAGCTTCTGTTTAATTTTCAGCATCATATTTAGCTGAACAACAGAGGAGGGCGTAGCTCAACTCGCCATAGCTGCCATCATCTTGAAACTGCACCAACAGCGCTTCTGCTGGTTGGAGCAAGTCCGTTTTGCCTCAATACCCAATGAACAATCGGTTGAACATTAATGGATGGACTCGGCGCTTAACCAATAGATTGGATTCAAATATGCCATGTAATGTTCAGTAAGCTATTTTTGTTTGCTTTTTATGATAATTAGGTCTTAGTTGGTGGGTGGAGGCGGGGTCGCTATCATACACACTCAGTGCAGAATAAATTAGCAGATTGCAAAAGGTCACATTTTTTCATTGGATTTTTCTGAAAAGTAAAGTCAAAACTCCATCTCATCCTTGTCGACCCAATCTCCTGTATCATCTCATCTCATGAACCTGTCTTGTGACACCCCTAAGTGCGCATCTTACCGCTGAGTTAGTCCATCCATCCATTTTTTATGCCACTTATCCTCATATGAGTCGCGGGTATGCGGGAGACATACTACTATTCACATGTAAGGACAATTTAGAGTCGCCAATTCAAATAACATGAATGCCTTTGGAAATGCGGGAGGAAAGCAGAGTACCCGGAGAAAACCCACACACGCACGGGGAGAACACGCAAACACAGAGATGCCCAACAGAGATTAGAAAACTTGTCTCCTGCCTGTGAGCCCAACATGCTACCCACTCATCCACCATGCGGCGTGTATATCTAAAACGTTGCATTTGTGTGAGCGCCTTCAAACGCCGTATTTTCCCCTTCATCTTTGCTGTGGAAGAGCAACAGTGAACCAGGCAGGGATCTTAGTGGCAGTTGACTGATGTCATGTGTCAGCTCCAGAGTGAGCTTCATGAGGTGGGTGACACGCGCGATTGACCCGCATTCCTTTTGCCAGCACGACGAGATGGGCACCTCACTTCTAGGCTAATTAAAAATGAGCAAAATCATTTAATTGAGGTGCAGACGTTTAGGAAAAAGCGAGACAAAAGCCGTTGTCCACTTTCCTTGCCACTTTCTTGTATCATTCCCTGCAACAAGATTCAAAGTAAAATGTGCAGACAGTCTGTATGAAAACACATTTACAAGCCAGTCATTACTTTTATTTTTCCTCCCCCCAAAAAAACAGTTCATGTCTAATAAACAGTATTTTTTCCTCATATTTTGTCTGTTTTTGCAAATTTCCTTTTGTTGTAGCGCATTGGTCTTCTGTAGGTAATATTCTGTAGGTGTTTATTTATCTTTTGATATGTCAAAATGTATCCTAATATCGCTAACGCAACTGCTTCCAGTCTTTCTTGGGTCATGTCCTGCAAGAAGATCCCAGACAACCGATACAAAGTCACTTGAGGTCACATTTCCGCAAGGTACGAGTCACTCCGGGCATAACTGCAGACACGGTATCGTTAACAGCCGGCGTTCATCCGCTCCCTCTACGATGACAGATCAGCGCAACAGTTGACACTTTCTGTTTGTGTTTGGTACCTGCCCTTCCGGCAAAAGGAGAACGACGAGGTCGACGAGCAGGCTCGCAACCAGGTCGACCTGTTTCGGGTTACGCGTCCACTTGGAAGAATCTGGGTGGGACTATTGAGGTTCAGCTCAAATATTTATGTTAAAGGTTACCGCGAGCGGAACCACATGATTGCTGCACCACGACGGGGGGGAGAGTCGGCGGCGATGCTACCCTGAGGGGCTTATTTCTGTTTTATTTTTCCGTGAACAGGGATGCCATCACCTGGGATGGGACTGAGGGGGGTGGGAAACCGGTAGGAAACACTGGTCCCGTGGATTCAAGGAGTTGCCGACCGGGATGGCGCCGCATTCCATTTGGCTGACTCCGCCGCCGCGCCTGAAAGCACGGTCCCCGGCGGCTGCCGTGTACGTGAAGGGGGAAAAAGGTCGGCGCTTCCTCCCGTCGCTGTTAAGACTGAAGGATGGGAGGGACAATCAGTGCTGAGTGAAGGCTAGGACGCGTCTTTTGGGGCTGTTGGAACACACCCGTGGATTCTCACACGTGTGGGCGACAAGGTTTCCTTTCTACCAATACTGTTGGTACACTCGTGGCGACGACACTTAAAGGCCTTTGTCGTGCTGAAAACTCAAACATTGGGCACACTGTCAGCATCGCCATCCGTACTGCGTAACGTCATGATTGCGTCACATGCGCTCCTCTACTACCGCAGCTTCTCAGTAGACATTTATGTATTTACACATGTCGGAATTGCTCGATAGAGTCCCTCTTCAGTACCCTTTGCAATTAAAGCACATTAGACAATCGCCAAACACCACAGAAACGCTAATATGCAAGTGCCAATGTAACAGACCTGATCCAAAATGGCGCGCCGTTAGCGGCTAACATTAGCCGTGCGTGCTAACGCCCGCTAAGTCCAGCCAAACAGTCAATAGTAGACACGTAACTGGAATGGAGCGCAGCGTCATTACTAACAAACAAATCCTGATAACGCAAGTGCATTATTGATACACACACTGACCTGAAACGTCAAACAATGCGCACCGCTAGCATCGGCATCTGTACTGCCTAACACGCAGGGTTGCGTCACACGCGCTCTTCTACTACCGTAGAGCGAGCGTCGCCTCCAGTGCCCACTCTTACCGCGGCTGCCACCCGGTGGCGGAAGCGGGTATTGCACACGCTCAGAATGAGTCAACACATTAACGCTGCATGAATACTGCCAAGGTTCCAACCGGTTTTGGACACTTGGCCCAATATTGTCCCGAGTTTTAGACATAACACAGAGTCAATGTACAAAATAAACCTGTTTAAAACCATGCAAACCAGTTGCCAGACTACAAACCGCTATGGCGAATAAGTTGCATCAGTCAAAAAATGAGTAATTTAGGGGAAAAATCCTATATACAAATTCCTAGACCACACGTGGCAGGGTATTTTTTTTAAAACGCACATTCGCTCCTCTCCGCTTATGGAAAAAATGGTCCACACACAACTCGGGTGGACTCGGGTAGATGTCAGGCCACATCGTGCACAAATAACTTTGTTTTGATACCCGCCTATGTGTGGACACACTTTCCTATTCGATAGAGCACTGGTGTCAAACTGGTGCCACGGAGGGCAGAGAACGTGCAAACTCCACACCGAGGAGCCCAGCGGAGACTCCAACTGACTGTGAGGCCAACATGCCACCCACTCAGCCACCGTGCGGCCTGGAAGGTTTTCATTCAAACGCTAATTGTCATGCAAGTGTAAAAATAAGTCAACCACTGTTGGCAGTAGCATGCAAAAAATGAAGGCAAAGGTAAAAAGTGTTAAAAGTGTTAATAGTAACGCGTAAAAACACTATCATAACATCAACATACCCAATCCGGACGTTTTAGCTACGGTGCAAAAACAAGGTCAGCCTCGGCCCCTCTTCGTACTGAAATTCATTTTTTTTATCGTTAGGTCTTAATCGTCAAAAAGAAGTCGTTTTTAATCGTACCACACAAAAGGATAAAACACATTCTCGTGGCGCTTATTTGTCTGACTTCCCGTTTCTGTTCCTGTACGCACTTGACTTTGTCATCCCAAATTTTCCCTGGTCTGCGGGGCAGCTGTGGTGGAGCCCGACGAAGTCTGCCTAGCAACAGGCAACCGGTACATGAATGGCAGCGACTCCGTTGTTGTTGTCGCGTTTTGTCACTTGCTGGGTTTTACGACAAACTGTTTCAGATAATAAAAGGACCGGGTGTGGTGTCCTGTCACATGCCCCGCATTTCAAATGTGCAACAACGGCCTTGTGGAATAAAAGGCCGTTTTGGGTGCATTTCCAGCCTTACAAAAGTGCGATTACTGCAGACGAGCGCCCCACCTTTGCACTTTGCCTCTCCTTCTAATCCCCTCTTGCTGTCTGCCTTGGCAAATATTTCTCATACAACACACCCACACGCTTTCCCATTAGCTCCTCCCCCCACTGGCTTACCGTAAAGATGCTGCCTCCAACACTTCCCCATTCCTGAAAGACCAATAAAGAACTGGGATGTGGCAACGCTGCAGCTTCTGCTTGCTAGTGCTGACAGGATGTGAGTGTGTGTGTGCAGATAATGTTGACCAGTGTGGTGGCACCTTGTCACTACAGGAAGTAATAAATGAGATGACTTATGATTAACTTTGCAACTTGAAAGGGATTCAGGTGCAGTAAACGGGTTTTTATAGCCATACCGGGGGTGGTAATACTCGCTAGAAGCGATACGTCCACTTTTGCTTACACAAACAATGGCTCAGCACCAGAAGTGTGACATGCATGTGCATCTCTAATGCAAACCTCCATTCCATTTTCCTACGCTTATCCGGGTCCGGGTCGCGGGGGCAGCAGCTTCAGTAGGGCCGGCCCCCGGCGACCTCTTCCAGCTCCACCGGGAGGACACCAAGGCGTTCCCAGGCCAGCTGTGAGACATAGTCCCTCCAGCGTGTCCTAGGTCTTCCCGGGGGCCTTCTCCCGACCGGGCATGCCCGAAA
>QODF01000171.1:405040-428998 GCA_024372805.1 Oostethus manadensis
ATGGATGGATCTTCACTGTAAAGATGAACCAAGCCCCAATTTGAGGTCGAGAACGTCTGGAGCAGGTTTTCATCCAGGATGTCTCTGCCCATTGCTACACTCTTCTTTTCCCCTATCCTGACAAGCCCCCAGTTCCTGACACTGAGAAACATCCCTACGTCTGACTGTGGGAATGCAACTGGCCAGGTGATGAGCGGTGACTGGTTTCCTCTAAACGTGATGCCTGGCATCCCCGCCAAAGAGTTCAACCATAAGACCAGAGAATTGTTTCTCCAAGTCTGAGAGTGCTATTGGCAGCCCCCAGGGAATGTACCTTTTACCAAGGAGTGGGTTCTGTCTCGCCTGACTGGTGTATTGGATGCAGAAACGGTTGTCCTCCCCACAGGACACTGGAGCTCTGTCAGACTGATCATCTGGTTCTAGGTCACTTGTCTCCCCTGATACCTCCGTTTTGATGGATGGCCACATCTTAGAAGACGACTGGTAGTCTTGAGCATCATTGGGACCTTCAAAGCAGCAGAAATTGTTCTGTACCTTACCTCAGATTTGGGCCTTGGGACAATCCTCTCCCAGAGGTCTACTAACAATTCCTCTGACTTCATGCTTGGTTTGTGCTCTGACATTTGTGGGACCTGACTCCAATTAAGCTGTCAAAACATCGCAAGGATAATCAGTGGAAAGAGGATGCACCTCAGGCCTCTTCCTGTAATGCTTCTAATCTAATCTGTTTCCGTCTTGCTGCACTCATGCGCGACCAACTGAACGAGCCCAGTTTCTAATTTCACTGATTGTATCGGTCCACCTGGAGGTGGGGCATGATGGCAAGCATCTGGTGGTTGGACCTATACCTGTTGGGGCCCTGCTGGGCACGGCCCAAAGAGTCAACATGGGTACTCGCTCCATTGAGCTCACCACTGACGGGAGGGGCAGGTGCAGAGTGGGAGGAGACCCAGGTGGTCCCATCCTCAGCTGCAGAAGCTAGCTTTTGGTACGTTTAAAGTCAGCTCTCCGGTGGGGAAGGAGCCTGAGCCGGTGCGCGAGGTGGAAGACGTTTCGGCTAGATATGGTCGGACTCACCTCAATGCACAGCGAGGGCTTTGGAACAGGTCCTCACGAGAGGGGCTAGACTTTGTTTGAACTGTTTGATCCGGTGAACAAGAGTGTAGTTTCCCTCCGCCTTTAGGTGTGGGGATGGGTCCGGACTGTTTGTGCATATGCGCCAAACAGCAGTTCAGAATACCCACACTTTTTGGAGTCTTTGGTGAGATTGGAGAGTTCTCCCTCAGGGGATTCCCTTGTTCTGCTGGAAGACTTCAAAGCTCAAGTTGGAAGCAACAGTGAGACCTGGAGAGGTGTGATTGGGAGAAAGCCCCCCCGATCTGAATCCGAGCTGTGCTATTGGACTTCTATGCCGGTCACGGATTTGCCATAACAAGCACCACGTTCAAGAATAAGGGTGTCTTGGCACCAGGACACCCTGGAGATACTACGGACAATGACTTCCGGTCGGCTTTGAAGAGATTCGGGACCGCCATCCAGTATCTGCCCGTCCTGCTGGCTTCAGTACAGTAAAAAAAAAAGCATAACGTGTTCCTTCGTTACACAAGATGTGACCTGACATTAGTTTGCGGGAAGAGCTGGTGACATTGTTGAAGAACTGGACGATATAGACTCCGGTCTCCTCCCACATTCCCAAAACATGCATGATAGGTTAATTGGCCACTCTAAATTGTCCATCGGCATGAATGTTTGTATGCCCTGCGATTGGCTGGCGACCAGTCCAGGGTGTACCCCGCCTCCCGCCCAAAGTCAGCTGGGATAGGCTCCAGCGTACCCGCGACCCTTATGAGGATACGCGGCATAGAAAATGGATGGATGAATGGACGATATAGGTGTCTCGAATATTGGATAGAAAACCAATACCCAGGATCTCTGTAAATTCTTTATTTTCAATACATTTGCAAAAACTCCCCGATATGGGTTGTTGTGTGTATAATTGGAGTAATCCCGGGTGTAAAAAGAAGCTAAGCAATACACTGGAAAAGCCCACGGACAGCACGGACCTCCACCAAGCGCTGTTGTTCACCCCATATTGTGACTAAAACAATAAAATAATTGTCCTACCTTTTTCCAAATTCAAATTGTTTTCATATTCTGGATCATAGTATCCAAAATGATTCCATTATCTAGATCAATCTTTGATATTTAGCAGGACCTGTTGGAAAATTGCCCTGTATTTTTTGCGAATGCCGAAAATAGTCACAATGGTCTCCCAATGTTAAAAATTCCTGGATCAAGACGGGGATCCAGATCATCCCCAAAATGTAACCAGTTCTTCCATACCCCATTTCCGAAAATTATTTAAAAAATTCACAAACGCTGGCAAAAAACATGACCTACTTGGCGGAGGTAACAAAAACGGTAAAACTTACTGTAACGTTCTGAAAACGATAACAAAGGCAAGTGTTGTTTTTTTTCCCATTGGCCAATGGGGCTGATATGGAAGGAAGAGGAATTCTGCCTATCAACAAGTGGGTGGAGAAAAAATCGACATCGTATTTGCGGTACCTCAACGGTATATCAGCCGATAAGAACGAGCAGCCAAGCCAAGCGGGCCTGGTAGGAATACTCTGTATCAGTTACAGCCATTATGAAACGCTGTGACGCTTAAGCCAACATTACAGCCCCCAATTGTCTCTGGCTTGTTTACAACACCCCTTAGCACGCACACGCAATTACTGAGGCATTTGCCGCAGTTTTCACCTGTGAATCTTTGAAGCCACAATACGATGGACATCCCTGGGGGTCATTCCAAGATGCATCCGTGAACGGCCTCCAACAGGGAAGCCATGAAATTCCACGTCCACACTATTGAGAGCTCGGGCAAGGGCGCTACTAACGGGTAGTGACCTTGCCCGACTGGATTTTTCCATCGGGGCTGTTTGGTAGTAGGTCATTACCAGGAGAGGAATGATGCAGTCTGCAGTTTGTAGTAGTGGTGAACTCAGATGGGTTCAAAAACAGGATGTGACCTTTATTCGTTCCGCGTGTGTGTGTGTTATCCCTGGAATGTACGTTGTAGCCAAGGGATTTCCAACGTGGTGAAAAGCTCAGCACGGCGTTGGGAGTTGACAGCACTGGTGTGTTATACAATGCGATCATTCGAGAACACATCTCTTGAGGGCAACTTTGATCATTGATTTGATCAGTACATTTGGAGGCCGTCTTCAGGAAGCTCATGTCCGTCCGGCTTGCCTTCATTTGCACGCGATGACCTTGGGGGTGTTGGCCCGCAGCCCGGTATGCACCGCCCTTGCCACTTGAAGCTAGTTAGAAACAAACACAAGATGCCCGAGGGAGGCATGTAAACGAGGGATTTACTTTTTATGTAGAGCCAGATCATGTGTAGGTTAACTCGTATTCTAATAGATTACATTTGGATCAAATCCAGATCACACCGGGTTTCAATCCAGTGTCAAATGTAGCTTGAACTGAATAAGACTGACTTAGGTTCATTCATTCATTCATTTTCTATGTCGCTTATCCTCATTAGGGTGGCGGGGTATGCTGGAGCCTATCCCAGCTGACTTTGGGCGGGAGGCGGGGTACACCCTGGACTGGTCGCCAGCCAATCGCGGGGCTGACTTAGGTTTTACCCGTTATTAACTGTAGTAGTATGTCTTATGAAACAAATAGTGACGTTCCCACACATCCATCCATTTTCTATGCCGCTTGTCCTCATTAGGGTCGTAAGGGTATGCTGGAGCCTATCCCAGCTGACCTCACCTGGACTGGTCGCCAGCCAATCATTCACATTCCTACCTGTAGACAATTTAGAGTCGCCAATTAAACTACCATGCGTGTTTTGGGGAACCCGCGCACGTCAGATTCGACTTTTCCACACATAATAAAGACAAATGTAATAAGTACGTGTTCAAGAATAACAAAATCAATCAAGAAATAATGTGCTTTACGATTATTTCTGTTTTTTTCTAAAACTGTGCCTGAAGATCCACGGATAACAACTACACTTTTTTCCGCGACGGGTTGGGACATGGCACCTAAATCTTGCTTTTGCTTCCTACCTTCGGATAAAGACTACAAAAAAGAGAAGGCAGGGTGACTCTGACCCACTTCCATCCTTCCATGGCTCACATCCTGCCTCGCTTCCCCTGCACTATGTCGCAGTGACACACACACACACACACACACACACACTATTAAGGGGCTTATGCCAGCATTTTTCTGATGTGGCGCACCCAAAATGTCCTTAAAAAGAAAATGGGTCCCCACAATAGACCACAAACACGCACACACAATCTAATATGGTGAAAGGAGCTCATTTTAACTGTGTTGACCAGTCACATGGTCCCTACAATAAAGGTGAAAGGTCAAGATGGAAAAACACACTCAGTATGTTGGGGAAACACTTCCTCCTATGTTGAGCAGCCAAAATTGTCCCCCAAAAGAATAGACTTGGAGGGCACAGAGGCAGAAAAACGAGCACACAGTCGCGCTTAAGACAGAGCCAGGTCAGTGGCTAAATGGGCCAAGGCGGCGCTTGCGTAACAGGCTTATTACAGGACAATTGTTGGATGCCAGTTGTGCAGTAGGAGCTAAAGGGCGGTCAAAAAAACCAACAGGGAGCGACAACGCTGACTTGACATCATCAGCCCACTGTAAGATTCCTCGCCCACTTGTGCCGCTGGCATCTTCTCGCAGGTCAATTAAAAAAGGGAGATGTAGCCCCAAGCGAGGCGCTGTCGACTGTCATGTAGAAAAAGGGGATTGAGGCTAATTTGACAAGAGCAGCTTAGCCTTGCACTGACCCCCTGACAACAGCTTGAGGGGACTAAACACAACTTTTTTTTTTTTTTTTACTCCTTTTGTGGCTCTGGCAGAGAAAACTAATGGATGTGTGTTTCCTGTGGGTGATGATCTGCTGCTGACAGACTTCACCAGCAATGACCTTAGTCTCTGTTTGATGCCCACCCCCTTGCGCACACATTGGAATTTGCCACAAGCTCACATTAGTGAGGGGGGGGAAAACAAAAACACTGAGCTTATAAGAAGATGCCAGGGAAGGAACGGGGCACATTTGGGGTGCAAATTCTTGACGGGTGTGTTTGGTCCAGTCTGAGCTGCAACTTTAAACAGCAATTTGAACAGAAACGACCAATGCAAATCCCCACAAACACCAGAAGAAGCATTTTTAAATGAGCTGCACGGCCACTTGGAACACAAGCAGAAATATCAGCTGGAGATTTTGCATAGCACGAGCTGCTGGTTGTCAAATGTGGGGAAAAAAAACATACTTTTGGTTTTACTGACATCTAGTGCTCATTCTGCGACACTACACCAAAAACTGTATGAGCGACTACAGAACATTTATTTATCATTTGCTCCCTAATACTTAACTCATGTCAAGAATGAATTACAGTATAAAACTACACATTTATTAATCAAAATGAGCATTTCTAACTGCAGTGTTTACTACAGTTACTCATTAGAACTAGTGTAATTAGTGTAATGAGATAAATGTTAAAATATTGTACACTGGCTGGCTGAGGAGCTCCATGATGTTATATTTAGAGTTGTTTAGAAATTTTAATCAGGATCACAATTTTTAACTTAATTGGCATGATTAGGCACCGTTGTTGACTATTATTAATGTGTTTGTATGATTGCATTATTGTATGTTGTTTTATTATTATTGTTAAATGTGTCTGAAGTGTCAATTTTTTACAGTGTTTGATTACCAGAAAGAAACATGACAGGACAGGATTATGTAGTAATGTTCAATGTGACAAAGCAGGTCAGTCACTGTTATTAGTATATTTTTATTGCAACATGGCAAACAAGTTACCAATTGGTGCAGTAGATTCCCATGAAACAAACGAGGCAGCATTCATGATATGCACGCTCTTAAGGCTGTGCAATTGGCCAATTAGTTGAAAGGGGCGTGTTCAAAAACATAGTGTCTGACGTTGACTTAAACTCAAAACTATTATGTACAAACTTATTTTGCAATCTTTTGAAGGACTAAAGTAATACTTAGTTTTCTATAAGTGCTTCACATCCGTGTGGCATGGACTCTACCAACTTGTGGCACCTTTCAGCTCTTATTCTTTAAGAGCTGAAAGAAGAGATTCTTTAAAAACCTTCCACAATTCATGAACATTTCCTGGTTTTGCTTCAGAAGCAGAACTTTTGATGTCACCCCACAAGTTCTCCACTGGATGAAGGTCCAGGGATTGGGCTTGCCCCTCCATAACTTAACAACATAGGAAGATGTTGCTGGTTTACTAGTGTGTTTGGGGTGATTGTCTTGCTGAAACAGCCATTTTAAGGGCATGTCCTCTTCAGCATAAGCAACATGACCTCTTTTGTATTTTAGTATTTTGACATGCGAACTGATCCATGATCCCTGCTATGGGATAAATAGGAGAAACATGCCCATGTCATGATGCTTCACTGTCTTCACTGTGTACTGTGGCGTCAATTCAGAGTTTGGGAGTCGTCTCACAAACTGTCTGCAGCCCTTGGACTCAAGAAGAACAATTTTACTCTCATCAGTCCACAAAATGTTCCTCCATTTCTCTTTAAGCCACTTGATGTGTTCTTTGGCAAATTGTAACCACTTCTGCACATGCCCTTTTTTTTTTAACAGGGTATCCTTGTAAATAGGTTAGCTTCACACAAATGTCTTCTACTTACGACAGTACTTACAGGTAATTCCAGACTGTCTTTTTCATCCTGGAGCCTATCATTGGCAGAGCCTTTGGCATTGTGGTTATTCTTTGATACATTTCTATAGTGGTCTTCCATTTTCTGCCAGGTGTCTCTGGTATTGCATGTTCAACAAGTACTGGTTTCATCCCGAAATAGGGGCCACCTAATTCGCACCTTTTTCCCCACAAAATTGACCACTGATAACTGATTGAATGCCACACTGCTATTTTTGAACACCCAATTGCACAGCCTTCAGAGCGTGCATACCATGAATGCTGCGTCGTCTTTGTTTTCTGAGAATCTACTGCACCTACTGGTAACTTCTTTGGCATGTAGCAATAAAAATATACTAATACATTGCTCAATCCAACAATTAAAAAACAAAGTCGATCATTTTCCCAGCCTTGATAAATTGCCATGCGTGTCAAATTGCACGTCCTGTCCTGCATTTTGTATTTTCACTAAGCAGCAGCGGGTGGCACACTGAGAGCCTGATGTGGAGCTCACCCCGTTTTATACAGTTCGATCTAAAAACACAACTACTGTATTGCAAAGCTCAGTTGCTATTGCATATATCATATATTCACCAGGAGAGTGTGTTACTCGCAAACCACACTGAGTCTGTTGTTTGCTCATTTGCAGATAGCCAGCGTGTGATGTGAGAACTTTGGGAGTTATTTTATTTGGATGAAATGATGACTATTTTGAAATTACCTAACCAAAAATCTAGTTTATTTGTAATTCTAAACATAATGAAGGTGTTTTCCTCTCCACTTTTTTGCTACAGCATTTTACAACAGCAAATGCAAAGGATATGCAAATTGGACCATGACATCATCTAGTCACCTTCAGCAACTTCCAGGACACCCAAAAGCTACTTTTCCTACTGAAAACAATGAGCATAAGCTAACTTGATGGAAGGCACAGAAGTGATAGTGTAAAAGCCGCCACCCCCCCACCAAATTTGACCACTTCTTCCATATCCCATTCCTGACAACTCACCGATTCATCCAAATCCACTCAGAACATCTTAAGTTATTTTGAACACAAGCAAAGAGATGCTGGCAAAAGGAACATACACAAGGTGTATGAAGAAAAACAAGGTGAGAGCAAGCGTTTGCTGAGGCATTCGGTCGGCAAAGTAAATATTAAAAGAAGTCCTGGGAGGATGTACATATCACAAACAGCAACTCCTTGGGCAAGAAGCTGCACAAGCTCTGACAGAATGTTTGGCACAGTTGGTAAAATTGCTACTCCGGAGAGTCTGCCTTAAAACACATTCCTTGCTCGGAATCTGTCAAATTAAGCGGCTAAATGTTTTTCACGAGGTCGGAGGCTAGTCTGCACTTTTATGTTTACCTGTTGTTCTTTGTTTACCATATAAGGAATAATACCCAATGTTCATTAATTACTGCAATTTTTTGTTTACATATTTTTTGTGTGCTTTTTATTGGATTTTTTTTGCCCACAACAGAAACAGGGTCTATATTTAGTTTTTGGTTATGATTGTAATTTTTTATTTAATTGCATTTTTTTTTTACTAAAAGAAAAGTCATTTTTTATTTTCATTGGGTATTTTTTGGTCTTTTTTGTTTAGCGTATTGTCTTTTAATAAAATTTTTTTTATTTTAAATAAAATCTCTTGACATTGCCAATACAATGTTGAATATCCATCCATCCATTTTCGATGCCATTTACCCGCATTAGGGTTGCGGGAGCAATGTTGGAGCAATGCTTTTGATACAATGTACTCATATTATTATGTCATTATTATTATATAAAAACAATAGTGGAACTTCACAATGAAATGTAACAGTGCAGTGCAATCATAAAAAAATAAATGCAACATTAACGGAAAAGAGCTCAGGTGGTGGTTCATTTTTTTAACGACTCATGAATACAAGAAGTGAACAAATGTATTAGCAACCAATGTGAAATGTGTTGAGGCTAGGATTAAATAAGCCTGACTTCTTTCCAATCCTATCTGGGCATGTAATTTACATGCATGTTCAAAACAAATTAAACCAATAGTTACCAAAATAGTTTGCTGCAGGTAGGGGTGTGTCTGCGGTTTGAAACCTCTCTCGGTGTTGAACGTTTGTGTCGCTATCGAACATGTGCCATGTAACTGTATCTAACAGTGTTAAGGCCACCATTTGGCTCATTGCATGCATGAAAATGCAATTCCAATCTGCTGGAAGGAAGCTCTCCAATAAATAAAAATATACTACACTTTTAGGCACACTACCCGGGCTTGTGGTGGTGCATTGCAATGTGTACCCCGCCTTCCTTTACTCAGCGTTGTGTTCTGCTGTCTTTGTTGTAATTTGTCTGCGTGAAAACATACAATGTATGAGCTGTGCGCTCCTTCATGCATTGCATTCTCCTGCACATAAAAAAAGGGACGCTAAATAAAACACATGCGCAGTAGTGATAGGAATTCCGGCACTTTTTAAAGAACCGGCTCTTTCGGTTCGGCTTGGGGAGCCTGCTTGATATGTAATTGTTTTCTTGCACATCAATTAGTTGGAGGTTAGCGTGACCAATTGTCCTATTTTCATAACATGTCCTGTTTAATGTCCTGGCCTGGCCATCCGGTTTTATTGTTTTATGCTAAACATCACGACTCTAATATAATGAAAGAGAACAGTTTCATGATTTGCACTAAAAATAGATTTTCCTGCATTAAAAAGGAAAAAAGTGCTCTTTTGGAATGACTAGCTTTACGGTAATGTTTAAATCGAGGGCGATGCTTCGATGCAACCTTGTTGAAGGTGGATTTGCATGAGGTAGTGCATTGACAATGACCGTCACTGTGTTGTCGTTGTCAAAGGCCAGGCTGTTAGGTGAGGACCTTCTCAGAAAAGCAGAGGGTTGTCCAACACGGCCACTCCTGCGTTTACGCCACCATCTGACTGTTCTGAACTCTTGGTCCTGAGCAGATGGCCCACACAATCATTCATCACCATGTCCTGACCCTGCCTGCAAAGAAATAACACGCCAGAGGAGTTTTTGCCTTTTCCTTGATTGTAGGGCGTTTCTGCCCGCATACCTCACGTAGACTCCAAAGAAGCCCAATTCACTGAGACAGCTGCTCAATTTGAGGGGAGTGTTTCTTCTAAGCAGGTAGTTCTGTACAGTTCTAGACTGGATCTTGTCCATCAGAATGTAGGCCATCCTCTCGGAACTGTCCTTCACTCTGCCCAGAACCTTACAGATGTCGTCTCCATAAATGTTGTTCCCTTGAAAAGTGGGAAGCAGAAAAAAAAACAGGCTTTTTGGGGGGTGTCACAGCAGAAGTGAAGCAGAGATGGCAAAAAAGAAAAGTGTGATGACAACCACAGAACCAGAAATTGAACCTCATGCAGTATAACATTGGAAAGCATCTGGCTTCTCAGTACGGTTCGAGCAATTCATTAAAAATAAATTACATACAAATACTGCTTTGTTATTTCCTGAATGAAATTGTGTTTTCATCTTCTTGTTTGAAAACAGACACATCAAGAATCCCGTCTTCAATGAAGATAAAAGCAACTTTACAATTCAATCTTAAAATGTTAGTTTATGTGCATTTATATGCATTTTGAATTGTTTTGTGGATGTAAAACTACTATTGTAAAATTATAACAACATGTTTTGCATTACCATTTTGGAATGGATTACTTGGATTGACAATATTTCTTATGGGGAAAAAATATTCTGTAAGGGTCCATTTTGATTAGAGCCGCACCTTCTGGAACAACTTAAAGGGTCACTGATATGATTTATCAGCTTTGCTTATATATTGTTTGTTTTTTGAAAGCAAACGGTACATTTGCAAAAATGACATATAGTTCAGCATTATACTGTATATGTTATGTAAACATCTTTTCACAGCAATATGTTGACAGTTGGGGCTAGGGGCAGCACATTGGCAAAATACACAATAAAATACCCCTTTTACACTCATTAAGCTGATTTAAAACAATAATTGAAGATTAAGTAACTCCAAAGTAATTTACACTTATTCTGTGTTTTGAAGGTGACCATCCTTCATCTCAATGTCGTAAAACTTAAACCCACGTTCTCCATTTCTTCTCCAAATGTTTCTCCACAACAACTACTCACACGTGGCTGAAATCTTCGCTATGATTACTGTAAACATCCTTTGTCTCGTACACCACAACGTTTGTGTAGCGAGGTGTCACCCAGATAATGTCACTTCCAGAAATGACATTGCACCCATGACAGTAGGAGCTACCTCATCATGAACTATAAATGTAATTTTTGCAAATGTACAGTTTGCTTTCAAATGTAGAACATAACTACAAACAATTTACTGTATAAAATATTTTGGCAAAGTTGGTAAATCATGTCAAGAGACCCTTTAATGACGGTAACTAACATGACATTGCATTTTAGTTTTATTTATTGTCATTACACAGTGGTTAACTTCATTTTACACTTGTACAACAGGATTTAGAACATGTTATTAAAAACTTTGCCTGTACAGTTTTATAAAGGACATAGTTTGACACTGGAAGACATTCATTGGACAGTACCTCCGCCTTCTCGCTGGGGTTTCAGGACAAACCTGTCTGGTGTCGCCAGAGCCATTTCTACCGTTTTGTCACCCTCTGGTCCCTTTAACACAAGAAGTGAAAGGACTTATCATCATTATGTCATTTGCACACTTCGGCAGTGCGCAGTGGCTGAGGAGTCAAGCTTCCTTCCTTAGATATGTGCAGTATGAACAATATCCATCCATCCATTTCTATACCGCTTATCCTCACTAGGGTCGCGGGTACGCTGGAGCCTATCCCAGCTGACTTCGGGCGGGAGGCGGGGTGCCTCACTGTCAGGAGATCAGGGGTTTGAATCTCCGATGGGCATCTCTGTGTGGAGTTTGCACATTCTTCCCGTGCATGAGGGGGTTTTCTCCGGGTACTCCGGTTTCCTCCCACATTCCAAAAACATGCATGTTAGCTTAATTGGCGACTGTAAATTGTCCATAGGTAGGAATGTGAGTATGAACAATAGTTTCACATGAAAACAAGTTTTTCATAAGAAAATATATATACACACACATATACATTTACAAAAGGAAAAGTGTCAAAAAATGGTACCTCTTCAATTTGGATGATAAATACATTCGGCAGTTAAAGGGCTTCCTTTATATTTTTAGGAGAATCTGGTTGTTTTGTACATATACTGCAGTATCAACTGGAGCAGGGGTGTCAAACCCGTGCCACTGCAGGTTTACTTTCCAGCTGGTCACTAAAGCAGGTGACTTCAATGTTCAACACCTCCTTCGATTTGAGGGCGGGAGTTCATAAATTAAAATCACCGGTTGGAGAGAAAACCTTCTTGGCATGAGATTGACACGTGTAAAAAAAAAAAAATTCCCCATGGGAAAAATGATGGATGTCTGATCATGAATTTAAGTAAGTGTGTTATTTACGAATTACAGCATTGACAACCCTGTATAGAAATGCTTTTGTGACAAAAAGATGTTTTTTATGCATACAAAAACATGCATATAAAGAACTGACAGGCCAACAATGCTGGGTGGCAGAAAAGATGGCTTTTGTAGACCTCATGGCTACTCACCATGTCGAGAGTGTAGAGGCCGGCAAAGGTAGCCCTGAGTTGCTCCACGACTTGGGCCTGATCAGGGAAGAACCGTTCCAGAACTCCAGGTTTGGCAAGCACCTGCTGGATCTTCTTAGTTCCAGCCAGGTGGGTGCTGATATCTGGACACTTCACGGCCAAGGAGCGCTCCATCATCAGGCGAGTCTCCCATGCCTAAAATGTGAAAAAGAAGCTGGTAAACCAAAAGGGAAACATGTCTGTCAGTAAACGCGGCCTAGTAATATTATAGTCAACATCATCACGCCCTCGCTCTACCAAGGTTTTTCAACAATTATTAATCATTAATAATCATGAAGTAGTTATCGCTTTTTCATGGTTGCATACGTTCTGTTCTAAATTAAACATGTGAAAATTGAATCAAGACAATTGATTGTCTTCACAGAATAAGGTCAGCTGACTACCTGAATATACGGAATGGGCAGGTTAATCCATCATGGATTTTTTCTTCCCTGATGGCGCGGGCATATTCCAAGATGATTCATCGGGCTCAAATTGTGAAAGAGTGCTTCAGGGAGCATGAGACATCATTTTCACACATGGAGCCCAGACCCTAACCCCATTGAGACTCTTTGGGATGTGCTGGAGAAAGCTTTGCACAGCGGTCAGACTCTACCATCATCAATGCAAGATCTTGGGGAAAAATTAATGCGACACTGGATGGAAATAAATCTTGCGACATTACAGAAGCTTATGCAAACAATGCCACAGCGAATGTGTGGCTTAATCAAAGCTAAAGGCGGTCTTACGAAATATTAGTGTATGACCTTTTTTTTTTTGGCCAGGCATATCTGTGACTTACTGTGTGCACCTTTAAGAGGTGGTGTCTAGAAAGTGGCGTGTGTAACGTCAACTCGCTGGGGTTGACTGAGTCCTAGCAGCATGTTAGTGTTGATTGAAGAGACAATAACTAAAGCAGGAGCAGCCAGTACTAGCGTGAGAGTCTTATGTTATTTATGTCTAAGACGGCTTATTGTGGCCGCACAGTGCATGAGTGGGTAGCACATTGGCCTCACAGTCAGGAGATTCAGGGTTCGATTCTCCGTTGGGCATCTCTGTGTGGAGTTTGCATGTTCTCCCCGTGCGTGTGTGGGTTTTCTCCGGGTACTCCGCTTTCCTCCCACATTCCAAAAACATGCATGTTAGCTTCATTGGCGACACTAAACTGTCCATAGGTATGAATGTGAGTGAGAATGTTTGTTTGTCTACATGTGCCCTGCGATTGGCTAGTGACCAGTCCAGGGTGTACCCCCGCCTCTTGCCCAAAGTGGGATAGGCACCAGCATCCCCGCAACCCTAATGAGGATAAGCGGTATAGAAAATGAATGAATGGCTTATGGATTATATTTATTTACTTATTGAACATTGTCTGTATTGGATAATACAAATGTAAAAGGTGACTGTGTGCGTGCTATTTCATGTCTAAAGGGCTCTAATATTGGCAAAAACTGTATTTAGAAGGTCAATCAAAGGTTTTATCGGCAGAAATTCACTTGTCGTCGTCAGGTCTGAAACCCTTTAACCAATAAATGAGGAATGACTGAACTTTTGTAAAACAGCTTGTGTTAAACAGGCTGTACAATGAGTGCGGGACGGTAAAACAAGAGAATGCAGGGCAAGTAATATTGATACCAATACTTTTCACTTGAACTGTACCAAAATGCTTGAACAATTTTGTGATTTTTGCATTTTAAATTTGTTAATCGTGATTTCAAATGAGATTAAAACACAGGGCCATTATTTTAGGAAAAAATCTTATTCCCCAAAGCCCTTATTCCCTGAGTTTGTAAAAAAATATATAAACAATGTCAACAATGTAACAATACCAAAAACACAACAAACAATATAAAGGTATTTGTAACAATTAACAAAAATAATATTACAATCTTTTTCACGTAAAAGTATGACATCATTGTCCAAAATGTATGACTTAATTCTTGAAATCTAAGGATTTTAATACCTTATCTTAACAGGCATTGCCCGAGACTGCTATAAACACAGGGGACTTGTGTGACCCTCGACCTGGGTCAAAAGGTAATATTACAATTCTAAATCTCGTAATACTACACCTTTTTGTCCCGTAAACGTCTTAAAGTTGTTTTTTTTGTTTTTGTTTTTTAATGTGGCACTAATACGCCGTCATATGGTTTTCAGCCAAACATTGCCCAAACAAAGCATCCACGTGTTGGTCACTCAGTCTCTGAAATATGGATAATGGCTCTTTTAGAGGTGGGTCCATCTAAACCAGGGGTCTCAAACTTGCGGCCCGTGGGCCATTTGTAGCCTGCGAGACAATATTTTGAGGCCCTCACCTTTATATGTAAGTTCAATGTCAGTGTGGCCCTCGAGATTTATGATGTTGCGCTCACGAGGCAGTGAAGAAAAGGTAACTACCAATTTATTTATGAGCAAAGTAAGAATACAATTCACACCAGCAGAATCGCGAGATGTCAATACTCAACATGACATCCTCACTTAGGGTGTCTTAAACAGAATGCGCCAAAACATCACACGACTATACAACAGGCAGATAACAACAGACACTGTTAATAAGGTGGAGTGCACAACAAACAACAACAATGTCATCCCTAACATGCAGCTAGCAAACATTTGTAAGAAAATCTGCAAAGGACGTTGGGAAGCAGGAAGTGCTCCCCACAAGGCTACAATATGAATGGCAAGTGTTGTGTGCGAGGCTTGCGAACCAACCAATCGCAGTGGGGTATAACGCTTTCAGGGGCGTGACTTTGACTTGGCTTGATGTAATCAGAGAAACATTTTTCAATGAGTGAAAGTTAACGCAGCGTTGCAATGGACATTTTTCTGGCTAGGAAAGCGCGGACAATCATCCCAGCTCGCTGTTCACGTCCAAAAAAGTGTTTTAAGTTGGTGCCCACCGTGACATTGTACAATATGTATAGGTTCTCTCTCTCTACAAATAAAATCAAAGTGATGCGTGCCCGGCGAAGAAGCCTGGGGAGCTCAGTGTGGTCTACAGTCTGAGTCCAGTCGGACCTGTGTAGAGGTGGGCTGTAGTTCGGCTGAGCGCCCGGTGCGTCGTGCCCCCCCCAATTCGCGCCCATGTTAAATGTGGAAAAAAACAAAGGCACTTGGATGGCATGGCAGTAGACGGTGGTTGCAAAGCACGGCGCGTTCAGTTTGGCTGTTGCGTGCCCTCGTGTGGTTTACAGTGCTGATCGCATTGATGGATTCCTTCCTTTTATTTTATTTTTTTAATTTTGCAATCTAGCCAACGCTGTGAGGTGCGGGAGTGGAATTGATATCAGGGCCGTTTATAGGGCTGCACCGTTCTCCGTGCATTGGCTAAACACGACACAACTAATGAGTTAAAACACGTTATATTCCACAAACCCAAACATGTCTTTTTCTAAGCAAATGTGGCTCAGCTATGTGAGAGGAAGCGCTGCCAGGTTCCTAAGAGTACAAAGAAGGCAAGAGAAGCCATTTTCAGAAAAACCCATTCACTGGGGTACAAATGTACAATTTAACTGAAAACTGAAATTTATTACTGATTGAAATACTCAGTTCTTATTTGTTTATGTATTTGCTGATTGGTTGATTGTTTTATTAGCAGTTTTGTAAAGAAAAGAGTTATACAGACATCAGTACAGTATGTTCCACACAAATTGACTACCAAACAACCCAAGGAAAGTTATACAATAGAAGATATACCAAAGAAGGGATGCACTTGAGGAAAGTTATTCAACTTGTTTATACCAGACCTTTTGTTCATTTAATTTTTTGTTTATTTATTTGTTGATTGCATGATTATTTTACCAGCATTCTTGTCAACCTTATTTTGCGTTAAAAATTTAAAAAGATGTTTGAGAAGATTGGATTTTTTAAAACATTTTTTACTTAAATTGCATGTGCGTGCATGTGCGCCGAGGCTGAGGCCCAACCTCAGCCAGACTCTGCCTCATGCGGCACCAAGATAAATTGAGTTTGAGACCTCTAATCGAAATACGTGTGTGTGTGTGTGTGTGTGGTTTATTTGTTTATAGAACATGCAAAGATCAATAAACAACTGTTTCTGTCTTCTTTTTTTCCTCGTGATAAGCATTGTGCTCTTCTGTGTGCTTATCTTTTTTAATTATGGCTGCAAAATAACCCACAATGATGCCAAAGAAAGTAAGTACCAACATTTTGATTAGAAGGTGGGGGAAAAAGTACTGAATTAAAAAAAGAACTTGGCAAAGTATGAAGGTGCTGCATGGAGAATGATATAATGGAGACACAATACAGAAAGTGAGTGAAATGATTATCCTACCTGCTCTTACCTGTCTCTTCCACCCTACCTGCACTCATTTCCCTTTGTTTTCTGTATGTAAAACTATCATTATTCTCTAAAAATATAAGTTTTGTTTGTATTTCTGGGTATTTAGAACAGTTTAATTACTGACTTAGTTTTACCTCTTATGGAAAATAAAATGCTACAGTTTTAGTATTTTCAATTTTTGTCTAACTTTTTAGAATGGATTAAAGACAAAAACTGTTCCACAGTAACTGACTACCTGCTCAGACGCGTAGTTCTGAGGCATGTATCCATTCCTGAAGTACACCACTGCAACCTCCCGACCATCACTGAAAACAAGGTATTTGAGATATTTGCGTTAAGAAAAAGTCCATACCCTTCACATTGATTGTCAGGGCAGACTTACACAAACAATCGTTTATTCTCATCAAGCTTTCCAGATTTGTAGACCTCTTCAAAACGCTTTCTTATGGTGGTAATATTCCTAATACACATTGAAAGCAGTAAGACGTTCATTAAAAGAAAGATGCTTGTGTATTTTTATGCAAAAATTACCTTTTCCACAGTTCGTTCTCTATAAATCGTTGATCCATGATGTTCCGCTGTATCGCCTCCACCAAGAACATGACGACCGCTCTGCAGTGTAAACAGATGCTCCAATCGATCATTCTCAACCAACACATGCAAACATCCAGCAATGTGCATCCAAATAATGAATCTTTGGCGCAAACCCCCCGTGTTGTAACTATATTAAATCAAACTAAACTAGTTCATATACGCTATTACAGCAGTTAATTGCTAACCAGGTGACATTTAATAAAGTGTAAGCATATGTACCGATCTGATCCATAGAGCTCCCAAGCCTTCGCGATACCGTGAGCCAGACCCACTGCAGGCTTGTTGTCTAAGATGCGTTGGCTCTCCTCCAGTCGTCCAGCCACCTTCAGGATGTGTCTGTGTAGCAGAAAAAAAACACGCCTTAAGACAAACATTGTGTGGATTTTGATACAAGTTCCCATAGGAAATAAAAATATTAACTTCAAGGGTCAATTGTTGCCATCACTAAACATTTAATAACTATACAGGTCATGTTACGTAATATAGGAGACCAAACATGTATCAAGCTGCTACGTCGCATTATTACTGTCATTAATTGTAAAACCCAATTTGAAATATTGCTGAGAAACGGATAATATCTATATATTTATCTGTACTGTACTGACAACTTGAAAAGGGAACCAGGAAAGTGCAACAAAATGGAGAGCTGTGAAGCATGCAGGTCTGCACTAACATTCAAAGTACTCCCTGCTCCTCCCGCACCTCCTGACAGTTCCGTGGGGCCTGCCCCACCATTTGAGAAGCACTGATGCAGTTCAAGCTCTGAAGTTGTGTTTGATTTTGATTTATTTATTTACACAGAATTCATCATACCTACTCCATGCTTTGCAGATACTTATTTTCAGGCTACTTTGTCAATGATTGTCTTACCGGTGCACATTATGCGTGTGTGAGGCGAGGCCTCCAAAACTGGCAGAGATTGTATTGATCTCAATCTGCTTCAGAGACGTGGAGCCATCCTCTCTCTGGTCCAGCATGTAGTCAGATCGATTCAGACCCAAAACAATCGGCTGTGAAGAGAGACACACTGGTGAAGAGAGGCCACCTGAGTACTTCGCTTGAGGGAGTGTCTCCATTGTCCTTTATCTTCTTCAGATATCATCTTCTTCTTAAGTGGTGATGCTATAGAAATTAGGGATGTCAATGCATTCGGCTGCAGCGTCTTTTTTGGACTTTCTACATTCAACCATTAACCGTATTGGACTATTTTTTGGCAAAGGGCTAACACGGACGACAGGGGTGTCAAAAATGTGGCCCACCTGGGGGTTTGGTACGGACCAGGGGATAAATCTGCGTTATTAAAAAAAACAATAAACGTACTGTAATTTTTTTATCTGCAGTTCCTATACGTATTGCCTGCTAGGGGCGCTGTGTTTTAGTGAGTGCAGACAACATGAAAGCAACACTGCGGTGGAACTAACAGCAGTAGGTGGTAGCATTCAACTTCAGCATCTGTTGGCGGCAATTGATTCTATAGCATTATCCACTTTTTCCATTGGCCCTGGCACTCATCGGCGAAATGTCTTTGTCAAAAAGGAGGAAAGTAGACAGAGTGTCGGATATTTCAAGAAGTCTTATATGTTCACGAAGGTGAACGGGAAACCCGTGTGCCTGGTGTGCCAGCAGCAAGTTTCGGTGCTTAAAGAATAGAATATTCGGCGCCACTATGACACTCGACATGGTGAAAAATACAACAGTTTGCACGGAGAACTGAGAAAAAAGAAGGTAAATGGAAATGATGGTTCATTTGAGGAAACAGACAAACCATGTTTTCACCCGGAGCCGGGAAGCCAGTGATGCTACCTACTTGCGAGCCAAATAGCATTAGCATCAAAGCTGTACAGCGATGGAGAGTTCGTCAGAAACTGCATGCTGAAGGCTGCCGAAATTGTGTGTCCTGAGAAACGACATGCTTTTGCCAACATTATCTTGACGAGAAATACCGCGGCAAGACAGTATTTCAGAACTATCGGCAGATTTGGACCGCCAACTGAAACGCGAAGTGGAGTAATTTTTGGCCTTTTCTGTTGCGATTGATGAGAGTACTGATATTATGGACGTTGCTCAACGGGCCATATTCATTCGTGGAGTTGACAAGACTTTGACTGTCATGGAGGAGTTTCTCGAGCTGGTGCCTATGACCGACACCACAACAGCTGAGGACATTTTCCCCTCTGTAGTTGGAGCGCTGGACAGAATCGGGTCGGACTGGTCACGCGCCGTAAGCCTGGCTACTGATGGTGCGACGTCAATGATCGGTAAAAAGGCAGGTGTTTTGACAAAATTCAGAGATAAAGTACAAGCTACAAATGGAGTAGGTCATTTTTGGACATTTCATTGCATTTCGCAACAGGAGGCATTATGCTGCATTAAAAAAACATGAAAAATGGATCGAATCATGGAGGTGGTTGTCCGAACTGTTAATTTCATCCGAGCCAGAAGTCTCAATCATCGTCAGTTTGACGGCCTTTCTCAGTGGCTCCAACATTGCCCATGCCATGCCATGCCACACGAAAGTACGATGGTTAGGCAGAGGTGCTGTGCTAAAGCGCCTTGATTTACGTGGCGAAATTGGACAATTCATGGGGAAAAAAGGTAAACCTGTTAAGGAATTAGAGTGCCCAAAATGGCTGCAGGACCTTGCGTTTATGTTTGACATCACAGAGCACTTGAATAATCTGAACAAAATATTGCAAGGACGCAAAAAAATTGTAACAGTATCATGACAGCTCCTCCCTGAGTCACCACCTTATCGTGATGGAGGAGTTTGCGTGTCCCAATGAACCTAGGAGCTAAGTTCTCGGTGGCTGTCATGCCCCTGGTATGGTCACCCATGACAAACAGGTCCTAGGGGAGGGACAAGACAAAGAGTGGCTCAATAGACCCCAATGATGCACAATAACAATGGACTTCGTTTTCCCTCGCCCGGACGTGGATCACCGCGGCCCCCTCTGGAGCCAGGCCCATATAAGGCCAATAAGGCGGGGCACGATGGCGAGCGTCTGGTGGCCGGGCCTGCACCCATGGGGCCCGGTCGGGCATAGCCAGAACAGGTAACGTGGGTCTCCCCTCCCATGAGCTCACCACTCGTGGGAGGGGCCAAAGGGGTCAGGTGCAAAGAGAGCTGGGTGGTGGCCGGAGGCAGAGGCCTTGGCGGTCCAATCCTCAGCTACAGAAGCTAGTTATCAGTACGTGGAATGTCACCTCTCTGGCAGGGAAGGAGCCTGAGCTGGTGTGTGATGTGGAGAAATTCCGGCTAGATATAGTCGGACTCACCTCAACGCACAGCAAGGGCTCTGGAACCAGTCCTCTCGAGAGGGGCTGGACTTCATTCCACTCTGGTGTTGCCAGCAATGAGATGCGACGAGCATGGGTGGCAATTCTTGTTGCCCCCCAGCTCCAAGCCTGCACTTTGGAGTTTAACCCAGTAAACGAGAGGGTAGTTTCCCTACACCTTCGGGTAGGGGGACGGGTCTTGACTGTTGTTTGCACTTATGCGCCAAACAGCAGTTTAGAATCCCCCGCCCTTTTTGAAGTGCTCCCTCGGGGGTTTTCTTTGTTCTGTTGGGTGACTTCAACGCTCATGTTGGCAACGACAGTGAGACCTGGAGAGGTGTTATTGGGAGGAACGGCCCCCCTGATCTTAACCCGAACAGTGTCTTGTTATTGGACTTCTGTGCTCGTCATGGATTGTCTATAACAAACACCATGTTCAAGCATAAGGGTGTCCACATGTGCACCTGGCACCAGGACACCCTGGGCCGCGGTTCGATGATTGACTTTGTGTTTGTGTCGTCGGACTTGCGACCACATGTTTTGAACACTTGGGTGAGAAGAGGGGCGGAGCTGTCAACTGATCACCACCTGGTGGTGAGTTGGTTCCGATGGTTGGGGAGGATGCCGGTCAGACCTGGCAGACCCAAACGCATTGTGAGGGTCTGCTGGGAACGCCTGGCAGAGTCCCCTGTCTAAAGGAGTTTCATCTCCCACCTACGGGAGAGCTTTGACCATGTTCCGAGGGAGGCAGCGGACATTGAATCCGAGTGGGCAATGTTTCATGCCTTCATTGTTGATGCGGCCGATCGGAGCTGTGGCCGTAAGGTGGTCGGTGCCTGTCGTGGACCCATTGGTGCCTGAACCCATTGGTGGACACCAGTGGTAAAGGGATGCCGTCAAGCTGAAGAAAGAGTCCTACCAGGCCGTCTTGGCCCATGGGACTCTGGAGGCAGCTTAATGGTACCGGAAGGCCAAGCGGTCTGCACGCCTTCCAACATGGAAGCAGTAAATGGGGACTCTGAGTCGGGTTCAACTATCTCTGGGGCTGAGGTCACCGAGGTGGTCAAAAAGCTCCTTGGTGGCAAGGCCCCGGTGGATGAGATCCGCCCGGTGTTCCTTAAGGCCCTGGATGCTGTGGGCATGTCTTGGTTGACACGACTCTGGAGCATTGCGTGGATGTCGGGGTCGGTGCCCTTGAACTGGCAGACCGGGGTGGTGGTCCCGCTTTTTAAGAAGGGGGACCGGAGGGTGTGTTCTAACTATCGTGGGATCACACTCCTCAGCTTTCCCGGTAAGGGCTATTCAGGCGTTCTGTAGAGGAAAATCTGCCGGATAGTCGAATCTCGGATTTAGGAGGTGCAGTGTGGTTTTTGTCCTGGTCGTGGAACTGTGGACCAGCTCTATACTCTCGGCAGGGTCCTTGAGGGTGCATGGGAGTTTGCCCAACCAGTCTACATGTGTTTTGTGGACTTGGAGAAGGCATTCGACCGTGTTCCTCGGGGAATACTGTGGGGAGTGCTCCAAGAATATGGGATATGAGTATCGGACCACCAAATCCAGGCGGTTCGTTCCCTGCACGACCAATGTCAGTGTTTGGTTCGCATTGCCAGCAATAAGTCGGACCCGTTTCCAGTGAGGGTTGGACTCTGCCAGGGCTGCTTTGTCACCGATTCTGTTCACTACTTTCATGGACAGAATTTCTAGGCGCAGCCAGGATGTTGAGGGGTTTCAGTTTGGTGGGCGCAGGATTTGATCTCTGCTTTTTGCAGATGATATGGTCCTGTTGGCTTCATCGAGCAGTGACCTTCAACTCTCACTGGATCGGTTCGCAGCTGAGTGTGAAGCGGCTGGGATGAGAATCAGCACCTCCAAGTCCAAGTCCATGGTTCTCGCCCGGGAAAGGGTGGAGTGCCATCTACGGATCGGGGATGAGGTCCTGCCTCAAGTGGAGGAGTTTAAGTACCTCGAGGTCTTGTTCACGAGTAATGGAAGGATGGAACGTGAGATAGACAGGCGGATTGGTGCGGCGTCTGCAGTGATGCGGACTCTGCACCGGTCTGTCATGGTGAAAAGAGAGGTGAGCGGAAAGGCAAAGCTTAAAGCCTCTGTGGGCTTGGACACATTTTACTAGTACCTCCTACCAGGCTATCCTACATTGACAGCACTGGCTGCAAAAATGTTGTCCATGTTTGGGACTACCTACCTTTGTGAGCAAGTTTTCTCACTAATGAACATTAATAAAACAAAGCTGCGCTCAAAGCTCACGCATAAGCACTTACATGAGATTCTGAAATTGGCTGCTACTCAGGACATGATGCCTAATATTGATGCACTTGTGAAGGATGAACAATGCCAAGTTTCAGGGGCACATACTAAGCAAGACGATTCATTTGTTCAAATTGCTTTCCAAATGTTGAAAAAACATTGAAAATAAACATTGTTGCAATGAGTGGTATTTATCCATTATGCACTTAAATAAATGTTAAACTGAATAAAAGTGTTGTTAAAATTGCACACTTCATGTTCTTAGGTAGTCAGTAAGTAATTTACTAAAAGTAAAATTCATTTATAATAAAGATTTTTTTAATTGACTTCTTCTTTGCACTAATTATTAGTATTAGTGACTAATACAAAGAAAAAAATTGACTCATTATTAGTTCTATGTAATTTTGCAATGAGTTTACTGGCCCGGCCCGCTGGAGATCAGATTAAGCGGTATTCGGCCCCCAGACCGAAATTAGTTTGACACCCCTGCTGTAATATCAATATCAGATTGGGACACCCCTAACCACCACCATGCTGGACTGTAAGGAAAACACAATTTTCTTAGTACTTAGTTATTTTTCAGCGGGTAGTAAATATACATATTTCACGAAGTGTACTCTTCAGATTTACCTGCGACCTGCCTTCCTGAAGGATCTGCTGGTGAATCTTGAACAGCCTGGCGGTGAAATCATCCACAGCAACGGTACTAAAATAAACGGTATATTACTAATCATATTTTACCTTTAAAATATTTCTACTATAATATGAAGTATTTCAACATTGCAGCACACCTGGCTAGAGCCTCCTGTAGGAAGTCAGGATCCTGGCTGATCTTATCAACCAGGATGTTGTAGTGAGTTTGCACTGCCTCGGCTTGGAGGAAAACGGCTTTGGGCACAGGCGTGGGGAAGAGGGTGAAGGGAGCATATGTCACCAACTAGAACACAAAGTGGAATACTTCAGAACATGTTTGCTTTCCAGACGGTCGCTAAAGCAGGTGATTTTAATGATTAACACATCCTTTGATGTGAGGGGTGGAGCTCATCAATTAAACCAGCACCAGCTGGAAAAACTGGTGGGGAATTTGACACCCCTGCTTTAAAACATTGAAATATAGTCATGTTATGCAGGTCTACTATAAGCTTGAAAGGAAAGTTACATCA
>QODF01000171.1:429224-471484 GCA_024372805.1 Oostethus manadensis
GACCTGGAAAAGGCATTCGACCGTGTCCCTCGTGGTGTCCTGTGGGGGGTGCTCCGGGAGTACGGGATTGATGGTCCGCTTCTACGTGCCATTCGGTCCTTGTACAATCGAAGCAGGAGCCTGGTTCGCATTGCCAGCAGTAAGTCGAGCTTGTTTCCGGTGAACGTTGGCCTCCGCCAAGGCTGCCCTTTGTCACCGATTCTGTTCATAATCTTCATGGACAGAATTTCTAGGCGCAGTCAAGGTGTTGAGGGAGTCCAGCTTGGTGACCTTAGGATCTCGTCTCTGCTATTTGCAGACGATGTGGTCCTTATGGCCTCATCAGGCTGTGACCTTCAGCGTTTACTGGAGCGGTTTGCAGCTGAGTGTGAAGCTTCTGGGATGAGACTCAGCACCTCCAAATCCGAGGCCATGGTTCTCAGTCGGAAACGGGTGGACTGTACCCTCCGGGTTGGGAGTGAGGTCTTGCCTCAGGTGGAGGAGTTCAAGTATCTCGGGTTCTTGTTCACGAGTGAGGGAAGGTTGGAGCGTGAGATCGACAGACGGATCGGTGCAGCATCTGCAGTAATGCGGTCGCTGTACCGGACCGTCGTGGTGAAGAGAGAGCTGAGCCGGAAGGCAAAGCTCTCTGTTTACCGATCGATCTACGTTCCCACCCTCACCTATGGTCATGAGTTATGGGTCATGACCGAAAGAATGAGATCGCGGATACAAGCGGCGGAAATGAGTTTCCTTCGTAGGGTGGCTGGACTCACCCTAAGAGATAGGGTGAGGAGCTCGGCCATCCGGGAGGAGCTCAGAGTAGAGCCGCTGCTCCTTCACATCGAGAGGAGCCAGTTGAGGTGGCTCGGGCATCTAGTCCGGATGCCTCCCGGGCGCCTCCCTGGTGAGGTGTTTCGGGCATGCCCAGTCGGGAGAAGGCCCCCGGGAAGACCTAGGACACGCTGGAGGGACTATGTCTCACAGCTGGCCTGGGAACGCCTTGGTGTCCTCCCAGGGGAGCTGGAAGAGGTCGCTGGGGAACGGGAAGTCTGGACTTCCCTACTGAAGCTGCTGCCTCCGCGACCCGGACCCGGATAAGCGGAAGAAAATGGAATGGAATGGAATTTTTAGGAACATTTATTTTTACCACCCTAGAGTGTGCGACTTTTGTGTTAGTAAATAAAAGGCCCGTTATTTAAATGCAAAAAAATATTTTTGATGCAGTACATCGGTGGACCAGTTTGCCCAGTAATAAGAGATGGATGTAGCTTGGCTAACTTTTTTAATGGGATGTCAGCCTCTGCAAATTCTAAAAAATCGCTTTTATTCTGAAAGCCGGAAGAATGTAGCGTGTGTGACAACGTCTCTTCACGGCTGGGACAATAAACGTGCTTCTTGTCTTTTCTCACTCAGAACCTGCATGTCGTCATTGGTCAATGTCCCTTACATTGATTCTTATTCCGAATTAATTAAGAATAACATAATAACCTAAAACGTACATTGAAGCGGGAAAACACAATACGGTGCAGAGCAGAAGCAAAGCTAAGAGGAACTTGTTTATCATCATTTCAACCTGTTTGGTTCCTAAGGGGGTGGAGTTTGTGTTTGTAATGAGATTCCGCCACAATTGAGCTCTCCGCCGAGGAATTGCTTACGCACATGAACGTTCCTTCTCCTCACGATGACACCGTTTCATGCACATTATGTCAATTTTCCCAGTAATATCAGTTTCCACCACGACTCCACCCATAATTTTTGTTAAAGTGGAAATCAATTTGTTCATCAATCTGTTAAGGTTTTGTAGCAAGACATAAAAAGCGCACATCCTGTGGTTGTAAAAGAGAGCGAGGTAAAAAATGTCATTATAAAAAATGGAAATGAAATTTTGAAAAAACGGAGGCGGGGTACACCCTGGACTGGTCGCCAGTCAATCGCAGGGCACATATAGACAAACAAACATTCACACTCACATTCATACTCTAATGTAGACATGTCCAAAGTCAGGCCCGTGGTCAAATTTTTACCGGCCCGCGGCCTCTATCATAAAATCAATAATAACCGGCCCGCCACACAGTTGATCACAGTATCAAACACGTGTACAAAAAAGCTATTTTACATTTCACCAGAAGATAGCGTAACCCTGTGGCTGCCGTGACCCTTGAGCTGGCGGGATCGTTCTCAGCCCTGTTCATTTCTAACATGGCGACGGTAAACAAAAATTGGAAAAATGACTGCGAGGGCCGCTGCTTTCGCTCGACAACTTCTACCGCCAACTGGATAAAGGTAGGTTCCAAGCAATTCGGACATTTGCTAAAAAAATGCTGAGCTTGTTTGGCTCTACATGCATGTGTGAGAAGACATTCTTTGTTATGAACGTTAACTACAGCCGCGTGAGAACGAGATTGAGTGACTCTCACCTTCGTGACGTCTTACGCATCAAAACCACTGAACTTGAGCCAGACCTGGACTACATACTGCAGTCAAGATCCCAGTATCACCCTTCACATTAGTGCAGGAAAGATATTTGTTAAGTCCTCTGAGTTAAAAAAATTCTTAAATCTCGGTTAATTTATTCTTTTGTGGTGGTCAAAATCACAGTTTAAATCTGCTGTGATCTCTGTTTTGATTTTTGTTTACAGTGAGCATATAATTGTGAATAACATGTTTCACATGAACCCGTATATTCTTGACAGGTTTCTTCATTTTTTGTGGTTTGTGATTTCGGTAAAAACTTAATGGAAAAAAAAGTAAAAGTATGCCATTTGCAATTTAAAAAAATCAATAAATAGTTCATTTGTATTTAATGTTAACGGTTCAAAAAAATGTCAGGCTGAATATTCGGCCCCCACACATTTTCACCTTACCAAATCTGGCCCTCTTTGGAAAAAGTTTGGACACCCCTGCTCTAATGGACAATTTAGAGCGGCCAATTAAACTAACATGCATGTTTTAGGAATGTGGGAGGAAAGCGGAGTACCCGGAGAAAACCCACACACGCACGGGGAGAACATGCAAACTCCACACAGAGATGCCCAACGGAGATTCCAACCCTGAACCTCCTGACTGTGAGGCCAACATGCTACCCACTCATCCACCATGCAGCTCTAACCTGGTCCTTTTACTGCATTTCTGCATAGCCATGCCTGAATCCAATTCTTCATCACATTTTAAAGGCAAAAAGTTCAAGCTTTCATACTGTATACTGTGCACTTTGGGTTTTTTGTAGTTACCGATAAAGCTGACAAGAAGTACTCGGAATTAGAAAATGGTTTTACGTCTCATAGTTAAATGGAGCGTGCACGCCGGTCTCGGGACGCATGCAAATACCAGTCGCAAGGAACATCAGATATTTTAACGAGGGTGTAACAGAGGTACAATGTCTAATTGTAATTAGTTTTTGCACTTCTCGGCTGCAAACATGCACGGACAAGGCGTGTACCAAATATTATCCCTTCCCGTAACTCTGGGATTTGGTACCTCCCCTTCTGTGAGGTGTAATTGCAAAATGTTGTTCTTTTGGGTAACGTGCTCGCACCTCAGGTCGGGCTTCAGGTGTGTAGGGGTGCACCTCAGTGAATAGTTTGGGAAGCACTGCTGTGCAGAAAGATAGCCAAGCTGCCGCACTGGACTTGTTGGGAGAAAGGGCGGATTCGGCCAACCAAACACAAACACACGAAAATGTCAGCGTTACGTGGCACAATATATTGTAATTCGTCAATGTTGGGCAAGTATTACACACAACCACTAAGCGCACGTTACTTGACTACATTTGCCTCAACTCTGCAACATACCGAGCAGCTCTGAATTAGCCAACATGCTAGCTGGAGTTTAACACGACAAACACGTGCGTGTACATTCTTCCTAGCATGTCTCATGTCGTATGCTACAAACGACACAAAAACGAGCCCATTACCTTTCCGGAGCGGGTCTGACGTGTTGCGTTGCTGTGCGGGAAGGCGAGGAATTTTGAAATACTGGTTTTTACACCGTGACGGGATACACTGGCCCCGACCGTCAAACCAAAGACAACATATGAGCAATGGGCGTGGAAAATCCGCCATATTGGTAAGCAGGCGGGCTGGGCCGGCAGTGACGTCATGAGCAGTGTGTCCACTTTGGTGACTTACATGTAAATGCCAATAAAAAACAGTATGAAAAATGTTTCTCTAGTTGGAGAAACGTACTAAATAAATCAAAAGAATGCTTTTGTGTGGGAGAGAAGCACATGCACATGCAAATATGTGAAGCTGAAAGGTGTAATGTAAAAATGTGCAATGAGAACTGCTGTCATACAGTATGTGGCATTATTCACTTCCAACATAATAGCGTTGAAAATCACATTTTAACTATGACATTCAATAACTTTGGAACTATTTCCTAATAGTTTACTATTTCCAGTAATAATATATTTGCCCAATTTGATAAGAGACAATCTGAAAAAATTGTGAAGTTATTTCTCTCTCCTTTTACCAACCAAAGTAAAAGGAATTCATTTTAAGACCATAAATAACATTTACCCAGAGGACAACATGTGTACATTCTGCTGTGCTGAAATAGAAATTACAGAGCATGTGCTCTTCTCATGTGTAAATGTTTTTACATTGATGTGTAAATTGGTTGTTAAAACCATTTTTTCCTTCACTCACTTTCAGAAGTTCAGAAGTTCCTATACATGATTGCATTTGTTTTGCCGTTTTGTTTGTAAATAAAGTTCTGTTTTGAAAAAAGCTATCAGGCTAACATAGCCTAAAAGAATTTGAGCCTGAAAAAAAATCATCCAAGTGCACTGCAGCTGCATCCTGCCTAATAACATGGCGGCCAAGCCCGCCCATGGTTGGCTCGAGGCACCAGCATTCTTCCTGGCCCACTATTGGCTAAGAGATTAATCGATCACGTGATTAGAGCCAATCATCGCGGCGAATACTGCCCTAAAGCCAGGAAGTTACCGGGCTCAACGTAAAACAGTGAGTTTTCCTTTCTAAATTGTCAAAACGTAACACTTTGCACCACTAATACATTTTTTTTAGTTTGATTCTGGTGCAACTTTTATAACCGTTGTTCGTGTTTCTAGGTTTGAGACGCTCTACAACAACTGACAAAGCACTTTATGATTGATTCTTTTGAACTAATTTGACCTGCTATAAAAATTAGACAGATTTCCGATTTATTTGTTCAAACCAACTTCAGTATTAATCAAAATGGCAAATATCTGATTATATTTTATTATTTTAACTCTTTAAATTGTAATTTCTTTCAGTGGTGTCATCACTGGTTTAGCATTGAAAACTACCAGGGTGAAGTTAGTTGGATGTTGGATATTCGTACCCGTCAAAGTGAATTTCCCAATGGTAGTTGGATATTTGTACCCGTCAAAGTGAATTTCCCATTGGTAGTTGGATATTCGTACCCGTCAAAGTGAATTTCCCATTGGTAGTTGGATATCCGTACCCGTCAAAGTGAATTTCCCACTGGTAGTTGGATATTTGTACCCGTCAAAGTGAATTTCCCATTGGTAGTTGGATATTCGTACCCGTCAAAGTGAATTTCCCATTGGTAGTTGGATATCCGTACCCGTCAAAGTGAATTTCCCACTGGTAGTTGGATATTTGTACCCGTCAAAGTGAATTTCCCATTGGTAGTTGGATATTCGTACCCGTCAAAGTGAATTTCCCATTGGTAGTTGGATATCCGTACCCGTCAAAGTGAATTTCCCATTGGTAGTTGGATATTCGTACCCGTCAAAGTGAATTTCCCATTGGTAGTTGGATATTCGTACCCGTCAAAGTGAATTTCCCATTGGTAGTTGGATATTCGTACCCGTCAAAGTGAATTTCCCATTGGTAGTTGGATATTCGTACCCGTCAAAGTGAATTTCCCATTGGTAGTTGGATATTCGTACCCGTCAAAGTGAATTTCCCATTGGTAGTTGGATATTCGTACCCGTCAAAGTGAATTTCCCATTGGTAGTTGGATATTCGTACCCGTCAAAGTGAATTTCCCATTGGTAGTTGGATATTCGTACCCGTCAAAGTGAATTTCCCATTGGTAGTTGGATATTCGTACCCGTCAAAGTGAATTTCCCATTGGTAGTTGGATATTCGTACCCGTCAAAGTGAATTTCCCATTGGTAGTTGGATATTCGTACCCGTCAAAGTGAATTTCCCATTGGTAGTTGGATATTCGTACCCGTCAATGTGAATTTCCCATTGGTAGTTGGATATTCGGCTCCGTAGCTACAGCGGTCGTCCTCGCTCACCCTACCCGGACTCCTCTCTCATAGTCCGGCAAGCTCGCACTGGAAATGCCGCTCTAACTGCTGGCTGTGTCTCTTCTTCTTCTTTTTGTCGTTTTTCGGCGGTTTCAAACGCATGTATTACCACCACCGGAGTACGGGTCGGACTAGGCTCACAATCTTATGCACAAAAAAATAAATTAAAAAACACCTTTTTTCTTTATATCATATAACATCTTTATATGTTTATATCCTATAATAAGCGCCGATATCCTTTAAAAAGGCAACCACTTCTCCAAATTGGCCCTTACATCCATCTGTTACCTCTTTTTTAATTGGATACAGATGTCTTCCCTTAACCCCAGTATCCCACAGCCCCTGCCACTCTTTGCCTCCAAATCAAACACTTTGCCTCTGATTTGCTACTCTTGATAGTCATCGCTATACTTTTTCATTTCCCCCAATACCCACATGAACTGGTACCACAAAAACTTAACAACGCACCCACCATGCGCTAGTCTGGTAACACACATCAAGATATCAAAAAGGATGTCAGGTCTAGTATTTGATTGAAACGACTGAATACTAAAAAGAACATCAGCACTCTCCTGTGCCATTTCTACCCACTTTAGAGCCACCAAAATTGCCATCATCTCAACTGTTTATAATCCCAGGGCATCTGAAGTCCTATGAATCCCAATGTTTTTGGAAGGAACAGCTTCTCCCCACCTTTCCAAAATGATCCCTCTGACTTTTCCCATATTCCCAACAATCCAGAAACACACTAGAATGACGTTCACCGTGGCTACTAAGATGAATCCAATAATTGGCAGAGATATGCTTCCTTCTCAGGTCAAGAGGCATCTCTCCCACCTCAACTTGCAAAGCATTAACTGGAGAAGTTTTAAAAGCACCACAGCATGCTCTCAAAGCCTGTGCCTGCGATACATCCAGACGTTTTAACACAAAAGGGAGACGCTGATCCGTACGCCACACAGCCATAGTCAAACACAGATTTTATGAGGGCTCGATAAAGTCTGCTCAGGGCTGAACAACTAGCCCCCCATTCTCTCCCAGACACACACCTCATAACATTAATGACCTTTTTACATTTTGTTTCAATTTTGTCAACATGAGCCCTCCACGTCAAACATGAGTCAAACACAACCCCTAAAAATATAAAAGAACTCACTCTCTCAATTTCCTCGCCGTTTAACTTTAGCTCTAATTCCTCGCTCACTTTCCTTTTGGTAAAGAACACCAGTTTCGTCTTCTCCACTGGAAATCTAAAGCCCCAATCAAGACCCCACTCAACAACGACATTTATAGCATCTTGAGCCTTACTAACCAAGTGCTCAATCTTTCTGCCTCTCTTCCACAAAGCACCATCATCTGCAAAAAGTGACCTGCCAATCCCCTCAGGAGCTGCAGAGAACACATCATTCATCATAACAATAAAAAGCAGAGGACTTATCACACTGCCTTGGGGCGTCCCATTGTCTACTACATACTGTCTAGATAAAGTTGCTCCAATTCGAAGCTGTATTCTGTTGATCAGGTGTAATATCTTTTTAAGAGATTCCCTTCCAAGGTTCTTCAACATTGAATAGCAGATTTCATCCTTCCCAGGACCAGTTGGATTTGTCGTTTTTAACGGCTTTTTCATTTCCTCTACTGTATATAAGGAGTCCAAGTCATGACCCGTAGTGGTTTTCCTCTGTAATGCTTCAAGATTTTTTGATCTAGTCTGCTCTAACCTTCCTTTTGCCATCGCTGCTAAATTATCCCAGCTGTGGACCCTTGCAAAACTTTTAGCCATAACCTCAGCCTTTTGTTGATCTGAGACAGCAGCTCCCTCTGCTGAGGTTAACACAGGGTAATCCCACTCCTGTCTGTCTCCACTCATTCTCTTAACCATTCCCCACGCCTCACCCACTGGTGTGTGATCCATTTATTACTCCCTTTGATTGTGTGTTACCTGCACCTTATACCCAACCGAAGAAAAAACAGGATAGTGGTCACTCCCCAGAGTAGTACCTATCTTGGTGGTCCACTGACTTATCCTTGCAAGAACATTAGACACTAAAGTTAAATCCAATACCGACTCAGTGCCATTGACAGCATTACATGTAGTTCCCCTCCCATCATTCATACACACAAGATCTTGTTCTTCCATGAATTCTTCAATCACACTGCCTTTGGCATCCGTATGAAGGCCCCCCCACAAGGTGTTATGTGCATTGAAATCTCCAGACTATATAACATCATGATGGTTTTGACCCTGGATGCTAAGAAGACACTGAAGCTCTAATTTGAGACATGGATTATAGAAATGAATTATTACAGTTGGTTCACTTTTTTTCCCAGATCTCCACTGCAATGTACTCGAAGTTACTGCCATTCCTAGTATTCTGTATGGGATATCTTGCTTGATAAATGTAGCAAAAGCACCCCCACCTCCATGATCACTGTCCTTCCTAGTAACAGAATAACCATAAATCACAAAATCCAAAGAAGGCTTGAGTCAGGTTTAATAGTTCAACCTTAAACGATCGGCTGAAACTTTGAGCATTCCACCGAAGGAGGAAAACCGTGATTAGGATAAAAGACACTATGTTTCCTGACTGGACTGATAGTTGACGTTGTCCCTCACCTCTTCCCATGTCAGTCCTCCAAGCCCCAAATGATTTACTGCTGCCTTCACAATCAACTGAATTTTCTCATTTTTTTGACTGCACACCAGCCGTGGTATTTATCACTCCCGCAACGAAAGTAACGTTTGTCAATAACAAATCCATTAGAGTTAATCTGGGGTGCCCTCTGGGCCTCAGCCTCCCTCAGACCCATCACCTTTCTTTTTGGAGCATTTTCTCTGGTACCTTTCACAGCTTCTGCATATGGAATATTTCTCTCCACTCTCACTTTTTGGATATTATGCCCTCGCTCAGCCAGCATACGCCACACTGTGGGCACACTTGCCATACTCATGATCCCCACCACAGCGAGCACATCTCCTCTTATCTTCACAGTTTTTAGCCAGGTGCTCAAATCTTTGACAGTTAAAACATCTTAGTGGTTTTGGGACGTACGCTCTGTATGAAGTAAAGACAACCAAGAACTAAATACATATTTACATTATTATCTGCCATGAATAGTCTTAATCAACATTGAATGAGTAAGTGAGTGTTTTCCCGAGTCATACTGCTGTTGTTGAATGGTAAAACAGCTCAATAGTTTAAAATTAATTTAAAAAAATAATAATCCAAAACCTATACTTATACATATGTTTTACATGCATTTACATCCACAACATTTTGAAATTTAAATTAATCTGAAGCTAAAATGGACAGACAAAAAGGTGTGGGTGGTAGGACAAATATTGGGCTGTAGTTTGGGGTTCCTAGGTCACATGACCTAGGAGCTATTACAAACGGAATGTGAAGAAAATTCATTAAAAAAATCGTGAAAAACTATAATGCAAAAAAAAAAAGGTGTGCGTGGTAGGACAAATATTGGGCTACTAATATAAAGTGGTTTGGGGTTCCTAGGTCACATGACCCGGGAGCTATTACAAAAGGAATATGTAAAAAATTCATAAAAAGTCGTATGAAACTAAAATGGACAAACAAAAAGTTGTGCACGGCAGGACAAATATAGAAATAACTGTTCTATAATGCTCACAGAACTAGACAGTCTATTTAATGGCTGATCCTCCTGTTGTGATTTCAGTGCACTTGGAGTTCACCTGGGATAATTTACTCATCTAAATAGGAGCGGAACGACCCGGCATTTTTCAACAATAAGCCGACAACAACCGACAACAACATTCACTTTCATAACAGTCTTTCTGCAGTCTTGTATCAAAGAAGGCTCAGGCAAAGACAGAAGTTTTAATGCAAAGATTGCAAGAAATAAGCAGTAAAAAAATGTACATAACAAAACATACTAGCAACTATCCCACATGATGATGATTGAGCTCCATTCTCATATATCTGGACAAATATAAAAACAAAACCTTGGAAAGAATCCGTTACGTTGTTGTCGCATATGCAATGTCCGGATCACAGTTCTTGTGGAGATGGGAGCAGGGGAGAGGAAAGGTGTCCACTTAGCATTTCCACAGCCTGAGAATACAGACTGCGAGTCAATGTGGTGGCCCTGGAGCGAACAGACCAGTCCCCCCTCCCTGAAGGCAGGAGTGGATGCATGTCCCACAAGATGTCTTTCTTGTGTCAGGCAGTGGGTGGTGAACATGGCACTCCTCTCTGAAAATGTTGTCGCAATGATTACAGCTGCTGTTTTCCCCACTTGCTGGAGTGCATGATGATCAGCCTTGCTGCAGCTACACAAGCACACTAAGAACCCGCCACACACGTATTGGCACTGTTATAGATCAGCTTGTGTTTGGGGGCATTTAGGCACATTTCCGTTGGCTCAGAAAGAAAACAAATCCTGATTTGTGGTATTAAAAATTGACATACTGTCCTATAAAATTGACAAAAGGTGTGCATCATACTACTAGACTAGTACTACATATCTAAAGTGGTTTCAAGTACCTTGCTCACATGACCTGAAAGGTATATAAAAGGATGCTTGATATTTTCTCTTATAAATTGATATGAAATCAAGTTCGAAACAAGGAAGTGTGCATGATACTAGGAGTCAATAGAGTTCCTAGGCCACATTGACCTCCACGCTGTTAAACTAAATATATATATTTCTGTGCTGTTAAAAGTTCATATACAATTCAATAAATGACAGGAAGGGGCGTGCAAAAATACTTTCAGGGTAGGACTAATTATTTAACATGGTTATAGAACAATTTGCGGTGTAATTTACAATATATGACATTTTTCAACAGACGTTCTTCACCGAAACAGTAATTTATATACGGTCCCTAGAAACACAGCCAGCTTTTAGAGCGGCACTTCCCGTGCGAGCTTGCCCGACCATGAGAGAGCAGTCCTGGCAGGGTGAGGGAAGACGACCGCTATGGCTATGGAGCCAACGTCCAACTAACTTTACCATCATTTTAAAGTAGCATATACAAAGCTATATTTCCCATTAGGAAATGTTATGGGATAGGGATATACTGAAGATCAGGCTATAGAAAGAGATTAGTAAAATAAATAAAAAATAAAAGATCCCTAATTTATGACTTGTTAAGCTCCTAAAAGGACAAAAAATTCCCACTGACTTCATTAGACAATATAATCATGAATTTTGTCATTTCAGCGTTTTGTTTTGTTGAAAAATAGTCTATTTTGTCATATTTCCTATTAAGAATATTATCAGATATTATATTGGATATACTTGTTCGGTCTTGAAATTAATTTAAACTTTTAATAACATTTTATGTCAGCAAATGTACAGATATGTACACACGACTTGAATCGTGGGCTGGGAAATATTTAGGATATTTTTTCATTGTGTTGAAGTCCCCATATCCTGACTTAAACACAGATTTGCCAACTGGTATGAGTACCACTGATGAAAGGCTGTCTAATGATACATATTTTTAAAAATAATATTTAAGTTATTTTATAGTAATTCCTGTTGATGTTATAGGCCATGAGTAGTCTTGCCTTTAGGACAGACAATAACTTTGATATGCAGATTAAATTGAATTCAAATGACATTTTCCCCAGTGGCAAGGCTCCGGGGGTAAACGAGTTTCGCCCTGAATTCCTCAAGTCTCTGGATGTTGGGGACTGTCTTGGTTGACCCGCCTCTTCAACATCGCATAAAAGTCGGGAACAGTAGCTCTGGACTGGCAGACCGGGGTGGTGGTCCCCATTTTTTAAAAGGGTGACCGGAGGGTGTGTTCCAACTATAGGGGGATCACACTCCTCAGCCTTCCTGGGAAAGTCTACTCCAGGGTGCTGGAGAGAAGGGTACGACCGTTAGTCGAACCTCGGTTAGAGGAGCTGCAATGTGGTTTTCGTCCCGGTCGCGGAACACTGGACCAGCTCTACACCCTTGCAAGGGTACTCGAGGGTATGTGGGAGTTTGCCCAACCNAATAAAAGAAAGAAATACGCATAAAGCATAATATAGACTCAAACATGCTAGCATTGGAGGAGTTCCTTGTTTTACTGCCTTTTTCCAGACAGTACTTCCTGCGGTGGCTATTGTCTCATCAATGTAGCATTACTGCCACCTAGTGACCAGTGTAGAATAAAGTAATCCCTCGTTTATTGCTGTATATGTTATATATATACATTATATATATTGAGTTCCACACCCTACTCTGATAAGGACATTTCCGCAAACTAAAATATTTTTGTAGTTTGAGCATAAAAAAGTTTTATTACATACAGTAGTCCCTCGTTTATCTGAACGTGAATGTCCTTATTCCTTATTTATAAATTGAATATTTTTGTAGTTGAGCATAGAAAATCTGTTTATGGCCTTCTACTTAAAAAAACAAAATTAGAGCACTCTAGACTTGAACTAACACCCCTATAGTCACCTTTACACTCCTATTACCCTATAGAGCAGACATGATAAGAGAAAAGGAGACATAGCTTAATATATCATACATGTTGGCGTTCCGAGAGTCACATTATCATCTGCGGTACTTCCTGTGGTGGCTATTCCAACATGCTAAACGTGGATGCTTCTTGTAAATGCCTTATATCTGTATTTACTTTTAGTTTTCAGCTTGAAAAAACGTAAATATGTAAAATTGTAAACATATGCATATTATTGTACTAATCATAGTACTTATTCAATGACAAAGTAAACATGCTAAACAGACGGGACAGGTTGGTACCATGATGAAGGAAAAAGCCCAACCTTGAGGTAGAGGTCATGGTTTGCACACCCTATAAGGCTCTTGTTGGAAGTGACTCCGATCCGGAATGTTTTGTTGTGGTTTGGTTGGAGTAGTTAGGAACATGCGTAGCATGTACAAAGAATGATTCGTGTTACATTCCTGTTAGGTGCGCAACTACTAGCAACTATTGCCAAGTCACAGTCAGCCATTTTTGTAGTCCCTTCTAAGCCGTAGAACAGGGGCTGGGGTAAAGAATTTGGCAAAGAGGCCGTCTAAACGACACGACGCGTCCACATCAACACGTTACTCAAATCAACTACTTGCTAATCAACAACTTAGCGCTCAACGTAACCTAAACCTGTTATTTCCAAACGCCCGCAAGGCATGCTGGGTAGTCCAACTGCAACAACAACATAACGATAAAACATCGCATATCGAGAGTACGTCAACTCCTCTTTGTTTACTTTTCTGACGACCTCAAAAATGCGAGAAACACAGCAAAATGTTTTTTTGTTCGTATGCCCACATGAGGCAGTAGAAGGTTCCATTTTAAATGTTGGATCGAGACGCTTGGCGGGCCTGATGAGGCCCGCGGGCCGCAGTTTGCCCGCCCCTGCCATAGAACGATAATATCTCACCCGAGTAAAAGCCCCACATCTTTTCCAGGGAGAATACTATTAAAAGTAAAGTTGGATATACTGTAGAGTAGTCAGTGTAAGACTCAGACAGATCATCCAATCATCAAGCAGAAGCCGAGCGCCCAGGCCGGCCCACTGCCCCATAGACCCCCAGAGATACCGAGCATCCGGCGGGCGGGACAAAGCCCAGCATTTATCCAGACTCTCGTTGGAAGTGATCAGAACCAGCCTTGTCACGGTGTGGCCGACCCGTTTAGATGCTTGCTGGTTGTGATAAAGTTCTCTTTGTCAACTGGTTTGTCCCAAAATCACCATCTTCCAGCGTGGGAAAATGGTAGGTCTAAATGCACATCCTTCTCCCGTGCAGCAAAAGAACGTGAAAAAGTCCAAAAGTCCACGGCAAAGCCTTACCAAGAAATGTAAAAGTAATAAAGGGGGTATGGGAGGTGGGGTGTGTTACCTGCAGCGTAGCTGGTATGCAGTGGTCTCCAAACAACAGGTAAATCCAAAACGTGAAGAAGAAGCTCCCGAGTGGAGACAAACACTTGAAATCCAAAATGAAAACTGATTTTTTTTTTTAAAACATCTACGATAACTCCTTACGTCCTCACTTCCTTCCTTCCTCCTTTCCTTCCTGGCCGTGGAGCAGCCGAACAAGAAAACATTTTCACCATCCAACGTGTGTAAGAAAAGGTTGCAAAAATGGTTCTTTTCGTCACGGGGTGTGTTTTACCTCCACGTCTTTTTTCCAGCAGTGTGGACATTTACTTCCTTTTTTCGGTCCTAACTGCGCTTCTCCTGTCTCGTGTTGTATGAACGGATTGAAGAACTGCCGAGAAGAGTTCAATTGTAACATTTAAATCAATGCAAACGGCTTCAAAATGTGTTTTCGTGGTGAAATGTGTTGTTAAAAAAAGCTAGCGTACGTCACACGCCGCCGGGTCACGTGACCGTCACGTGACAACATCTCCTAAACGTTTTCCAGACTAACTTTGGGGACTTTGAGTTCAAGTTTTTTCTAACACATTTAAAGTGTTGTCACACGACTGACACTTATATCAATCATGTTTTATTAATATCTTATCCCAATGACACTTCAATAAAACATGTGTATTGCTCACACCGTCCAACAGCTTTTATTGACATTTAAATGCAGCGGTTGGTGTGTCATGACTGAACGTGACCACTAGATGTCAGGTTTTCTCAACATTTAAAGCTTTTGTTCCAGAGGGCGCCATCATGGTACACGCTCCTGCCTGGCTTGGCACAGAGTTTGGATTCCATTCCCGGCCAGTTGTGTCAGGTAGGGCATCCAACCATCTATACGGGAAAGCAATTCCACTTTGTTTTTGCAACAAAACCTGCACATACCACCTCTTGCCACTAACAGGCGCCGTTTGGCCCCAGCTAACATAAAGTCCACACTCCACCTCGAATATGTTTCCTGAGCTCTACCAGTCTGGAAAAGCCTAAATAAAATCAATTTCTAAAGCTTTGGGACTCCAGAAAACTACCGTGAGAGCCATTATCCCCAAATGGCGAAAACATGGAACAGTAGTGAGCCTTCCCAAGAGTGGCCAGCCAACCAAAATTGCCCCAAAAGCACAGCGATGACTCATCCAAGAGGTCACAAAAGACCCCACACCAACCTCCAAGAACTGCAGGCCCATTTGCCCCGGTTAAGGTTAGTGTTTATAATGGTACTTACCATTATAAGAATGATGTCCAAGACCAAAACCCCTGCGGAACAAAATGAACATTAAGGCTGGTCTCAATTTTGCCAGAATACATCTTGATGATCCCCAAGAACTTTGGGTAAATACTCTGTGGTCTGACAAGACAAAAGTTCAACTTTTTGGATGGTTTGTGTTTCACTACGTCTGGCATGAAAGCAACTCTGCATTTCAGAATAAGAACATCATACCTAGAGTAAAATATGGTGGTGGTGGTGGTGTGATGTTCTGGGGCTGTTTTGCTGCTTCATGACCCAAAGACTTGCTGTGATAAACGCAACTGCAAATTCTGCTGTCTACCCAAAAATTCTGAAGGAGAATTCTGGCCCTCTGTTTGTGACCTCAAGTTGAAACCAACCAAAGTTCTGAATGGAATCCTATTGAGATGCTGGGAAATCCTCCAATGTGGCTGAATTACAACAATTCTGCCAAAGACTGCAGTAAAAGACTCTTTGCAAGTTATCACAAATCACTTTTGAACTTAAAAGACTCTTTGCAAGTTATCACAAATCACTTTTGAACGCTAGCAGTGCTTTCACTCTAGTGCAGGGGTCGGCAACCTTTAACATCAAAAGAGCCAAATTGTCTCCTCTTCCAGTAATAACACATTTTTGGGAACCACGAAACATCACAGAACTTATAAACTTTTTAAAAATTGTAATCTTTTCTAATGTTACCTGTTAGAACCACAAATTACATTCAAAGCTAATTTAAACTGAACTGATTTGTGTGAAATTTTAAAAAATGTAGCCAACTCCAAGATTTAAAAAAGCCAATCAGAGTTAATTTATCTGCATATCAGTGGCGTTCGCTCAACACCGTTTATTTCTGCACTGAATTGTCATCAATAACCGTTCTATCGATCCTGTTCTTGACTGCCTTTGCAAAGAGACACATTCTTTTATTTTCCGAATCATTTCCTGTTTATCTTTTAATTAGGAGAATAGATGCTCTGATATTTTTATGAAGGATTTTTTTATGTATTCTCTAGCTGTGAATGGCTTCCCATCTCATGTACAGCCCGGTATTGCCAACTAGGCGATTTTCTTGCTAAATCTAGAGACTTTCCAAATACTGTTTTCTCAAAACGACGAGAGAAAAATGTAAAGAATTTTCCTGACATGGTTGGGAATTTATTGATGGTCCCTATAAAAACAGCCAGCGGTTAGACTGTGCTTCCCGTGCGAGCTCGCCACACCATGAGAGAGCAGTCCGGGCACAGTGAGGGAGGACTACCGCTGTAGCTCTGGAGCCAAATATCCAAAGTTCAACATTACCACGTTGTATTTGCAGACATAAAAGTGAAAGCGCATATTGTTCTGAGCTCTGAGTGCACGTAACCTGCTTCTCCTGGAATAACCACTTCACAGATTAGTGTGTCACGGGCTGTGAGCACATAGCTAAAACGCTCTTCTCATTCTAGAACATATCGCTATGCTCCGGTTAATTACTTTGTTTTATTTTACCGCGCAGTAACTTCAGGCTCAACTCAAAACTCCTTCACCTTTTTTTGTCTCCCACGCAGTGAGACTCACTGCTACACTAGCCTACGTCCCCCTTCCTTGCTCATCCAATCAGCAGTCAGAAGACAGTCTAGATGCATTCACGGACGTGGCGGCAAGTCAGATATTCCACATTCTTTTCGAAAAAGCGCATTTCCCCTACTTCAGTGTTAAAAAATCACTTCGCTTAGCGAAGGGATCCGCAGGGGGGCTGAAGAGCTGCAACAAGGAGGCTGAAGAGCCGCATGCGGCTCCAGAGCTGAGGGTTGCCGACCCCTGCTCTGGTGGTAGCATGAGATGGAGTCTACAACCCACACAAGTGGCTCAGGTAGTGCAGCTTATCCAGGATGGCGCATCAATACGGGCTGCGGCAAGAAGGTTTTCTGTGTCTGTCAGCGTCGTGTCCAGAGCATTGAGGCGGTACCCAGGAGACAGGCCAGTACATCAGGAGTCGTGGAGGAGGCCGTAGAAGGGCAACAACCCAGCAGCAGGACCGCTACCTCTGCCTTTGTGCATGGAGGAACAGAAGGAGCGCTGCCAGAGCCCTGCAAAATGACCTGCAGCAGGTCACAAATGTGCATGTCTGCTCAAACGATCAGAAACAGACTCCATGAGGGTGTATGAGGGCCCGACGCCCACAGGTGGGGGTTGTGCTTACAGCCCAACACCGTGCAGAATGTTTGACATTTGCCAGAAAACACCAAGATTGGCAAATTCGCCACAGGCGCCCTGTGCTCTTCAAAGATGAAAGCAGGTTCACACTGAGCACATGTGACAAAGTCTGGAGACGCCGTGGAGAATGTTCTGCTGCCGGCAACATCCTCCAGCATGATTGGTTTGGCAGTGGGTCAGTAATAATGTGGGGTGGCCTTTCATGTGTTAGCCAGATGAAGCCTGACTGCCATTAGCTACCGAGATCCTCAGAACTCGTTGGGCCTGGGTTCCTCCTAATGCAGGACATTGCTAGACCTCATGTGGCTGCAAGGCAAAGGCATTGATTCTATGGACTGGCCTGCCCGTTCCCCAGACCTGAATCCAATCGAGCACATGTGGGACATCCTGTCTCGCTCCATCTACCAACGGGATGTTGCACCACAGACTGTCCAGGAGTTGGGAGGAGATCCATCAGGAGACCATCCTCCACCTCATCAGAAGCAGGCCCAGGTGTTGTAGGGGGGTCATACATTTCAGTTTGTGAATGTGACCTGTGTGTCCTGACTGTGTGTGTGTGCAGAGAGGGCAGATGAGTTTGCTGATGTTGTTTTGGCATGGTTTGGCTGACAGTAGCCTGTTCTGTTGTCAATATAACAAAATGACTGTTGATGGATCACCTCTTAATCCTCACACTCACTGACACGACATGTTGTCCTGGTTGCCCTTCTATGACATCATCAGCGACTGACTCTGTAGTGCTTGACTAACTAACACAGTTGTCTGCTTTTTTATTGATATCAGCTACAAACCATGTTGTTGGACACATAACCACCGAGAGGGCGGGTGTCAGTGCTTTGCGGTTGGTGAATGAATTTGTGAATGTATCATTTCCTGTTTTGATTACATTGTGTCTGGTGAAATACAGTACATGCAGAACATGATGAACATACACCTATACACAGGAACAATTTGGCTCCAAAAGGAGTGGGAAGAAGACACGCTTATTTACTCCCACCCCCTTATTCGTAATACTAAAGCCTGGTGTATGAATGCAATATGCAGTAATACATGAACAACAAACTACAAACACACATGTACAATATACATTATTGTGAATGTCTTATACCTTGTACAGCTTGTGACATTACTCATTATTATACCATCATCACATATCAACATAACATGTATTAAAGGTCATTTGTGGGTTTACTACACATTAAATACACATAAGTATATATACACATATGTACACATACCCATGCATACATATATATACACACACACACATACCATTTTTTATGCATACAAGAGATATTTCATTAAAAGATTTAATAATAATCAGTGTTGATGGTAATAATAATTAGTTTGGATAGCATGTGTCCCGCATGAAGAGAGGCCAAGGACTTTGAGGAACTGTTGCCAGAGAGGGACTGCGCTCTAGGAGCACCAACGCTCCTGGCCAAGTGTCCTATGCTGTGCATTAAAAGAGACAAGATTTTGGAGGTCTCCTGCGCGAAGATGGATGATCTCCTGCAGCCGGGCCTCCAGTTGTCCGCCCTACTCTGATGAATTTTGTTCTGTGAGTCTCCTACGCTCTGCATTAAAAGAGATTTGGGATATTTATATTTTGGAGCATAAATATTACCAAATCCTTATGAGGGTTAAACTTACAAACTCAATCAAATACTCGTTTTTACGTGGTAATACTGCATCGTGCTGTATGTTTTTCACGTGTACCTTGTGTCCCCTCCCCCCGGGAGGTTTGCAGTGATTTGATTAGTGTGTGAGCTGGTTGTTATCGGCCCTCATCAATGTTTTAGGAGCATTAGGAAGATACGAACGAGCAAGCTACACAGAGAGCGTGCCTTAATACCTAAATGAGCATTATCCTTCTGCATTTGCAGATTAAAAGCTTTACTTTGCTTTCTTGGCTTGCTCGTCCTCTCCTCGACAAGCAGCCAATCTCCTCCAGGCTTTTTATCTCGCGATCAATAATCACACATTGCCAAAGGTGAGCAGAAACAGAACATATTTGAAGTTAAAAGGAAAAGGTTGCTTGGTAATAGTAGAAAAGACAAACAATTGGAAATGACGTTGAGAAACCTGTGTTATGTGTTTATTTATCTGTACAAACCACTGTATGGGCCGCACTGTGGCTGAGCGGGTAGCACGTTGGCCTCACAATCAGGAGATTCTGGGTTCGGATCTCCATCGGGCATCTCTTTGTGGAGTTTGCATATTCTCCCCGTGCGTGGGTGGGTCATTTCCATGAAAATCACGTGGGAGAGGATGAATATCACCTGCCTTTTCCAAAGTGACCACCTGCAGGGATAATGGATGAGGGTAGGTGTTCAGGGATTCAGCCCAGCTGTCATTCAGGGAACACAGACTATTTATACTGTACACCACACGCGCCACCACGCCCTCGCCAGGTGCGTGCCTTGAAAGGAAGACACGTCTGAAAAATCATTCCGCTCAGTTTATCACCACACAGTATGTGGCAGTGGCGTCCCTCCACAGCCATCTTGTTTGGGCTTGTCATAACCCAAAACACATCCAAAATTATTTGTCCATGAAGTGTATTGTGAACACATTTTCCGTATCCTGCATTCCAATTGTTTATAACAGTTCCTTAAGTAAAAATGGATGCATTTGCTCATTTCTTGAACAAACGCAGGGCAAGAAACTTCTGCAGCGAGCATCAGTTTCTGTTTTTCACCATGTGGCCAGCAATACAATGTTGCAAAAACATGTAATAAATACCACAGCACGTGGGAAATGTCTTTACCCAAAGAGTGGCATTATTATTCTTGCAAATCCCACAATAAAGTGCACAAAAATGGCATACTTGGAGGCGCCGCAGTGCAGGCTTCATCCTGAAGCGACGGGGGCGTGTGTGAGCTTCAGGACTTTCCTGGAGAAGGATCAGGTGGATGTTTTGCAGTTCCATTCCATTTTCTTCCGCTTATCCGGGTCCGGGTTGCGGGGGCAGCAGTCTCAGTAGGGAAGTCCAGACTTCCCGGTCTCCGGCAACCTCTTCCAGCTCCAAAGGGAGGACACCAAGGCGTTCCCAGGCCAGCTGTGAGACATAATCCCTCCAGCGTGTCCTAGGTCTTCCCCGGGACCTTCACCCGACTGGGCATGCCCGAAACACCTCACCAGAGAGGCGCCCGGGAGGCATCCGGACTAGATGCCCGAGCCACCTCAACTGGCTCCTCTCGCTGTGAAGGAGCAGCAGCTCTACTCTGAGCTCCTCCCGGATGGCCGAGCTCCTCAGCCTACAGTTAAAAGTTAATAAACAAAAAGAAATCAATCAGAGTAGGAAGTAGAACAATAATAATGAGTGATGTCCTTCTCCTTGTATTTTCCCTCCCAGGTCCCCTACGCCCAGCTAGAGGCCTAGCTGCTGGACGCACCGGACTCCGATCAGTTCCATCTACTTAGGCTAAGTGCCATCTACTGGGAGACACCGGATTGTTCCACCAACGTTTTCCACAAACTCTAGTTCTCTGTCCCTCCAGCTGAAGCTTTCTCAAGCTCTCTTAAGCCGCCAGGTTTTTTGCCATTTTGTTCCATGGTCCTGTTTTTTCCACCATCGCCTTTTGTTGCCTATTTTGAACTACAGTATTAAAGACTTCAGGTGTGCATCTCACTGCTTCTCTGGGGTCCAGACACACACACTCCATTGTGTTTCCCAGTGAAACCATGAATTATTCATACCCCAGTCACTAGTAGTGGTAATCTACATTTGTATTCGAAGCTGCCCTGGTGTGGTCTGATGGAAACGTTGATGCCAATTCACGCATATGGCCTCTCCGACCACCACCATCGACCCGCCAACCTTCTGTTTTCCGGACAACCTGCTCTGCCCAAACTCAAAAACATCCCCTGACCCTGATGCCAAAAAGGCAGAGGACTTGGGCGAAAACATGAATGGCGATTGGAAACCTCCCTTGAACCCCAACCCAGAGTACAAGGGAGAATGGAAACCCAAGCAGACTGACAATCCCATCCCATGATTCACCTCATTTTCTTGTTATCCTAATGATGTAAAAATCTACAGTTTTTTCAGTGGACCTCATCAGCCTCCCGGTCTACAGTCCTTCCACAGCTGTGTGGGTGCGTGTGTGTGTGTGATTTGAAGAGCACCTCACATTCTAAATAAGTGCTTTGAGAGGAGATAGTGTTCTGCTCAGAAGAAGGTGCTGAATCAGCACAAAAGGCCGTAAATAGCAGCGTCCCTCTCATGCGGTACCTGAACAGTAAATCAAGCCATGCTTTCTGCTTTATGAAAGTCACCTTGCAAATGCTTGCTCCTCACGTCAGGCAGAAAAGCTAACTGGATAAAGATGAATTCCTTTTGGAGCTCAGTCAGCCCGCCTCACCACATCACTAGACCACCAAACTGTGTACTTTTGTACTTCATCTACTCTACGCCTGTGTTCCAGGAAAGCGTTTTTGCTTTTCCCGGTCACTTTCAAGTCATTTCCTGCTGCCGGGATCTGCAAGTCGATGTCGTTCTTCTTGTGTTTAGACAGCTTTGATAGCAGAATATTCACCAAGACCTGACTGTGATTCCAGACGAGCCGGATAGAAGCAACACGACAGTAAAACCGTCACCACCTTTCCATACACACAATATTACGCTTAATGTAAGACGTGTTAGCGTTCTAAACTAAACAAACTTACTACAAAGTACAACTCCTAAAAGGATTTTTTTAGCTGTGAAAAGGCAGGTCTTGTTATTTGTCATTATTTGTATGCATGCAGTAGTGTTCACAATAAGAGCAGTGCAATGTGACTAACCAGATGAAGTACAGTTATTAGTATTTTTTTTTTTGCTACAGGGCCAACACGTTACCAGTAGGTGCAGTAGATTCTCAGAAAACAAGACTCAGCATTCATGATATGCGCGCTCTTAAGGTTGTGCAATTGGGCACATAGTTGAAAGGGGGTGTTCAAATAACAGCAGTGTGGCGTTCCATCAGCGATCAAAGTAGTGAAAAAGCAGGTGTGAAACAGGTGACCCTATTTAGGGATGAAAGCAGCACTTGTTGAACATCGTTTCTCTTTGAAAGCCTGAGGAAAATAGGTCGTTCAAGACATTCTACAGAAGAACATCATACTTTGATTAAAAAGTCGATTGGAGAGGGGAGAACTCATGAAGAGGTGCTAAAATTCTTGGCTGTTAAAATGATCTCCAATGCCTTCAAATGGAGAGCAAAACCAGAGACACGTGGCAGAAAACTGAAGACAACTATTAAAATGGATCGAGGAATAACCAGAATGGCAAAGGCTCAGCCAATCATCATCTGCCGTCTGGAGTTGTTTCTCCTACGATGGTGTTGGGCCTATTTATCCCATAGCAGGGATCATGGATCAGTTTTCATATGTCAGAATACTTGAAGAGGTCATGTTGCCTTATGCAGAAGAGGACATGCCCTTGGAATGGCTGTTTCAACAAGACAATCACCCCAAACACACTAGTAAAAGTAAAATCTTGGTGCCAAACCAACAAAAAACATTCAATCTAATTTAATCTAAATTTAACCTTAATCCTTAATGTGACATCACTGCTGTATTATCAGCAACTGTACATACAAAAGCGTTTTGTTGAACTTTTTCACTTGAAAAACAACAGCTGGTGTCTACGTTGCCCTTTATGTTCCTGCCCGAGTTGCTCTACAGCTTATGGGCTCCTGACTGCCGGTGTTGCATAACATGAATTGAAGAGCACCCACTGAACAGATCTTTGAATGTTCAACAGTTTTATTCACAAACCAACAAGAAGTAACAAATCTGCACTAGAAGGGGTCACAGAGCATAGGAAACTGACAAAGACAGGATGGATTTGTAAAGAAGGTTCCGTGTGGACTAATCTTTAGTTTCCACAATGGCAGACAGTCCTTCTTCTACTCTGGAGTAGCTGCAGGGTGAGATGGCGAGCTGGCATGAGCTTACTAGTAGCCACTTGGCTGCATGCTTACATGTTGGAGTTGCCCTCCAGTGGGCGATAAATTATTTCCCTACACCTTTGTTTTGGGGAAAGGACAGCATCCCCACTTAGGACTTTGTATTTCTACAGAGAGCCTTAATCCCCCTCGTAGGCAGAGACGGTGTGACCTGGAGGGGCGTGACTGGGAGGAATGGCCTTCCCCATCTGAACCTGTGTGCTAACCACAGTTTGTCCATAAGGAAGGGACATGAGGATGCTATGGGAACCTTAGGCTGCAGGTCTATGGTGGACTTTGCAGTCATGCCATCAGAACATTTCTGAAACATCTTCACCACTATACTATACAAGGGAGTGCAGAATTATTAGGCAAGTTGTACTTTTGAGGATTCATTTTATTATCGAACAACCACGTTCTCAAAAACTCATTAATATCAAAGCTGAATATTTTTGGAAGTAGTTTTTGTTTGTAGTTTTAGCTATTTTAGGAGGATATCCGTGTGTGCAGGTGACTAATACTGTGCATAATTATTAGGCAACTTAACAAAAAACAAATATGTACCCATTTATTTTCACCAGTGAAACCAATATAACATCTCAACATTCACAAATATACACTTATGACATTCAAAAACAAAACAAAAACAAATCAGTGAGCAATATAGCCACCTTTCTTTGCAAGGACACTCAAAAGCCTGCCATCCATGGATTCTGTCAGTGTTTTGATCTGTTCCCCATCAACATTGCGTGCAGCAGCAACCACAGCCTCCCAGACACTGTTCAGAGAGGTGTACTGTTTTCCCTCACATTTGATGAAGGACCACAGGTTCTCTATGGGGTTCAGATCAGGTGAACAAAGAGGCCATGTCATTAGTTTTTCTTCGTTTAGACCCTTTCTTGCCAGCCACGCTGTGGAGTACTTGGACGCGTGTGATGGAGCATTGTCCTGCATGAAAATCATGTTTTTCTTGAAGGATGCAGACTTCTTCCTGTACCACTGCTGGAAGAAGGTGTCTTCCAGAAACTGGCAGTAGGACTGGGAGTTGAGCTTGACTCCATCCTCAACCCAAAAAAGCCCCACATGCTCATCTTTGATGATACCAGCCCAAACCAGTACTCCACCTCCACCTTGCTGGGGTCTGAGTCGGACTGGAGCTCTCTGCCCTTTACCGATCCAGCCACGAGCCCATCCATCAGGCCCATCAAGAGTCACTCTCATTTCATCAGTCCATAAAACCTTAGAAAAATCTGTCTTCAGATATTTCTTGGCCCAGTCTTGACGTTTCAGCTTGTGTGTCTTGTTCAGTGGTGGTGGTTTTCCAGCCTTTCTTACCTTGGCCGTGTCTCTGAGTATTGCACCCCTTGTGCTTTTGGGCACTGCAGTGATGTTGCAGCTCTGAAATATGGCAAAGCTGGTGGCAAGTGGCATCTTGGCAGCTGCACGCTTGACTTTTCTCAGTTTGTGGGCAGTTATTTTGCGCCTTGGTTTTTCCACACGCTTCTTGCGACCCTGATGACTATTTTGAATAAAACGCTTGATTGTTCGATGATCACGCTTCTGAGGCTTGGCAATTTTAAGAGTGCTGCATCCCTCTGCAAGATATCTCACTATTTTTGACTTTTCGGAGCCTGTCAAGTACTTCTTTTGACCCATTTTGCCAAAGGAAAGAAAGTTGCCTAATAATTATGCACACCTGATATAGGGTGTTGATGTCATTAGACCACACCCCATTTGCCTAAAAGTTCTGCACTCCCGGTATTTCTGCATGGTAAGCATTATATAAACAGCGAATAATGCAAATGCAAATTGCGAGGTTTAAAGCATCACACGCAGGAGCTACAAGAGAAAAGGACGTCTCGCAGGAGGGGTATCTTTTCCGAGTCCATCAATCACACGGAAAAAAAAAGGAAGATGGTGAATCTGAAATGGAGGTTTTCTTCAACAATGTTTCTTCAAAGCTTTTAATGTTGCCTGCAGTTGTACTTGTCGAGCAAAGTGCACAACGGGGCAGGACGACGGCTTGCGAGGGATGAGTAGGTCATGCTGCTGGAGAATAAACACGGCGCTGAGAACACGAGACAACCTGATGCTCCACTCGTGTAGTGAACTCATCAAACCGGCATTTCCGGCAATATTGGCAGGTAGACTTCCCTCGTGTCATCATGGCCCCAGTTTTTGCTCTACTGCCAGGTCAGAGCAGCACAAACGAGCAGAAGGAGCAGTTGGAAGGAAACAACAACGGGTGCGGCCACCCCAGCTCCGGAGGGTCCCAGGTGGGTGACGGTGGCCCTCTCCGAGTACTGCGGGATGACATCGAATTGACCTCCTTCATCTCGCTCCTTGCTTTGATGGGATTCATCTTCTTCGTCGTCGTCTTTCATCTGGTTAGCAGGAACAAGGGTTAGTTTACCAAACATATAACCTTCATACATTTTCATATTTAGAATGGTCTTATTACCTGTTTGCTTACACAAGCAATAGGAATACTCCCACTAATAACATCACTAGATCAATACTAAAGCAATGATTTGACATATTACGGTAATTCCTCGCTATTTTGTGCTTTGAACTTCACTTGATCACGGTTTTTCAAAAATATATTTATTACTAAGATTATTGTTAGTCAAAAATATGCATATCCAAGAACAGCCTAAATCGGGGGTGTCAAACTCACCCGTGGGCCCTCAGAGGTTATCATTTTCATGTATTGTTTTACCAACAAATATATTGAAAAATTGTTCAGTGCTAATAATTATATGAATTATTTATTAACAATCATTTTCAGTTTGGGTTTGACAATAAAAAAATACAAACTTTAACGAACGTACGCATTTAGCAAGAAAGATTTGTATTTAATTTTTGTGTATTATTTACTTAATATGCTGCAAATATATTTCAGTTTAAAAAATGAAATATAAAAACTATAAATTGAATGTAAAATATCTTATAATTAAAAAATACCAAAAAAATAAAAAGGAAACATTTAACAATAATAATAAAACATTTTCATAAATTTTCTAAACAGACTCAAATGAGACTTTTTGGAAAACTTTTGTTTGTAGGATGGGCCACATAAAATCAGATAAACACAAAATTTGATAAATAAACTAAAGTACAAAAGAGAATGCAAGCATAAGACAGCAATAACATTGTGATGATTTGACATTCCAAAATTCCATACATTTTCCAAATGTTTACAGACAGTAAATACACATGTGTCATAATTGATTATCCACTTAATCAACAACTATTTTGGTATTCTATCAACTGTATTTTTATTTAAAGATGTAAATATCCTCCAATTTCAGCCTCTTGAGAATATTTTGGAATTTCTTCAGTCATCCATGAAAGCAGTTTTGTTATTGTTGTATCAGACTACGGCTGTCCTACCTAGTCTGATTAGCGTTTGTCCCACCTAGTCTGCTTGGATGAGAGGCGAATCGTCTTCTAATACAACCTAAATAATCCCATTTTGATTGATTCAATGCCCGCAAAATGCAGTGACTGAGACGAATGAGAAGGCATATTATCTTTGTGTTTTAGGAAAACAAGATATTCACACGCATCAGCAAACATTTCAAAGCAAAGTGTGAAGTTTAAATACTGTGCTGTTCACAAGTCCAGCCATCCATTTTCTGTGCCGCTTATCCTCATTTGGGTCGCGGGTATGCTGGAGCCTATCCCAGCTTACTTTGGGCAGGAGGCGGGCCCTGGACTGGTTGCCAGCCAATCACAAGGCAGACAAACAAACATTCACACTCACATTCACACCTACGGACAATTTAGAGTCGCCAATTAACCTGCATGTTTTTGGAGGCTCGAACCCAGAACTCCTGACTGTGAGGCCAACATGCTAGCCACTCACCCACCCTGTTCAAAAGTCACAAGTGAGAAAACGGTAGCTCTTCCTTTGGCAGGAGCCAATCCCCAGCTATCACTTCAAGCTTATCGACCCGTTGGCTAGCAGGTATCTGGCAGGGAGACCATCTGGATTGGATTTCTTTGCAGGTACTATCAGCAAATTCCGATATGTGAATTATGATAGTGGATCGGATCGGCCTTTGTAGCTGACAGTACCTACGCTACAGCAACATTGTGGGACAAGTCAAAGAAGTCGTAGGTGGTTAAAGACACTTTCGTGACTTCTCCGTCTCCAGCCACCTCCAACGGGAGTAACCTTAGATGCTTCATTTCCCTGAGGGATCAACCTCAAGGGATCAATAAAGTTTTATCTAATCCATTTGAATCAGTTTCCAGGCCAGCTGTATCCCCACCCCCACCCCGGAGTCGCCTCCATTTGGACATGCCCCGGAAGGCATAGTGCATCTCTGCACGCTCACCATTTGGGAAGCGCTGCCTTTTGCCGACCTTGTCAGTGAGAACGTACGCAAGCATGCAAACTGACACATCCGATGTCCAAAAATTGTACTCACAATGTGGTGGTCAGGTGGCAAATGGTTTTTGCTCAGCATGGCATCTTCCTGAACCAGTGGGGAGGGTCTGGGAGCGGGAGGGGGCGTTACATCTAAAGGCAGAGAGCCAGGGTTCCCCATCCAATTCATGGAATTACCTGCATGGAGACAAAAATCATCACTTTCCCTCTCTCTCTGTATAGGAGTGTGCTTTACCGGCCGATGCCGTGAGCTGTGAAGCTACACACGGCATATCTTTGGCAGCTTCACTGTTTGAGCCCTAGGAGGTTTGATAAATGGGGTGTGTGGGAAGTGCACTGGCGTACACATCTAGGCTTGTTTGGCCGTGGAGCTCTACCGGGTATTGATAGCATTATTCATACACAGCGTTGGGAGTAACGGCGTGAAAAAAGTTATTTGGATTTTTTTTTCCAGTAACACAACTAATGAATTACACACCATTACCGCTACCGGTAACGTGGCACGTCACACTTTATTCTGACCCTAACACATCAACAACAATGCTCAGCTTAGCATCTCCAACCTGCACACTATCTCTGCATCTCTCCACGCCCACACAACACTTCCTCATTCTCTACCAATCAGTGTTTAGAAGGTCCGTGATTGGACATGAGAACCAACTCTGAACCATTCATCCATCCATTTTCTTCCGCTTATCCGAGGTCGGGTCGCAGGGGCAGCAACCTAAGCAGGGAAGCCCAGAGGTCCCTCTCCCCGGCCACTTCGTCTAGCTCGTCCCAGCGGATGCTGAGGCGTTCCCAGGCCAGCTGAGAGACATAGTCTCTCCAACGTGTCCTGGGTCTTCCCTGAGGCGTCCTACCGGTTGGACGTGCCCTGAACACCTCCCCAGGAAGGCGTTCGGGAGTCATCCTAACCAGATGCCCGAGCCACCTTATCTGACTCCTCTCAATGCGGAGGAGCAGCGGTTCTACTCCGAGTCTCTCCCGGATGTCAGTGCTTCTCACCCTATCTCTAAGGGAAAGCCCAGCCACCCTGCGGAGAAAACTCATTTCGGCCGCTTGTACCCGTGATCTTGTCCTTTCGGTCACTACCCAAAGTTCATGACCATAGGTGAGGGTAGGAACGTAGATCGACCGGTAAATCGAGAGCTTTGCCTTTTGGCTCAGCTCTCTTTTCACCACGACAGATCGGTGCAGAGTCCGCATCACTGCAGACGCCGCACCAATCCACCTGTCCATCTCGCGTTCCATCCTTCCATCGCTCGTGAACAAGACCCCGAGGTACTTAAACTCCTCCACTTGAGGCAGGACCTCATCCCCGACCCGGAGATGGCACTCCAACCTTTCCCGAGCGAGAACCATGGACTCAGACTTGGAGGTGTTGATTCTCATCCCAGCCGCTTCACACTCAGCTGCAAACCGATCCAGTGAGAGTTGAAGATCACTGCTCGATGAAGCCAACAGGACAACATCATCTGCAAAAAGCGGAGATCGAATCCTGCGGCCACCAAACTGAAACCCCTCAAACTTCTGGCTGCGCCTAGAAATTCTGTCCATGAAAGTAGTGAACAGAATCGGTGACAAAGGGCAGCCCTGGCGGAGTCCAACCCTCACTGGAACCGGGTCCAACTTATTGCCGGCAATGCGAACCAAACTCTGACACCGGTCATACAGGAAACGAACCGCCTGGATTAGGTGGTCCGATACCCCATTTTCCCGGAGCACTCCCCACAGTATTCCCTGAGGAACAGAGTCGAATGCCTTCTCCAAGTCCACAAAACACATGTAGACTGGTTGGGCAAACTCCCATGCACCCTCAAAAGCCCTGGCGAGAGTATAGAGCTGGCCCACCTTTCCACGACCAGGACGAAAACCACACTGCTCCTCCTGAATCAGAGATTTGACTATCCGCCGGATCCTCCTCTCCAGAACCCCTAAATAGACCTTACCAAGAAGGCTGAGGAGTGTGATCCCACAATAGTTAGAACACACCCTCCGGTCCCCCGTTTTAAAAAGCGGGACCACCACACCGGACTGCATGTCCAGGGGCACCGACTCCGACGTCCACGCAATGCTGCAAAGTTGTGTCAACCAAGACACGCCCACACCATCCAGGGCCTTCTCAGGATCTGATCCCCCCCGGGGCCTTGCCACCAAGGAGCTTTGTGACCACCTCGGTGACCTAACCCTCAGAGATAGGCGAACCCGACTCAGAGTCCCCAGGCACTGCTTCCATGTTGGAAGGCGTCTCGGTGGGATTGAGGAGGTCTTCAAAGTACTGCCTCCACCCGTCCCCCCGCCGGAGACGGCAGATGGTGGTCCAGAATCTCTTTGAAGCCATCTGGAAGTCGTTTTCCATGGCCTCTCCGAACTCCTCCCATGTCCAGATTTTTGCCTCAGCGACCGCCAGGGCTGCAGACCGCTTGGCCTTCCGGTACCTGTCAGCTGCCTCCAAAGTCTTGTGGGCCAAGACGGCCTGATAGGACTCTTTCTTCAGCTTGACGGCATCCCTTACCACTGGTGTCCACCAACGGGTTTTGGGATTACCGCCACGACAAGCACCAAACACATTACGGCCACAGCTCCGATCGGCCGCATCGACAATGGAGTCACGAAACATCGCCCACTCGGATTCAATGTCCGCTGCCTCCCTCGGAACATGGTCAAAGCTCTCCCGTAGGTTGGAGTTGAAACTCCTTCTGACAGGCGTTCTCAGCAGACCCTCACAATGCGTTTGGGTCTGCAAGGTCTGACCGGCATCCTCCCCCACCATCGGAACCAACTCACCACCAGGTGATGATCAGTTGACAGCTCCGCCCCTCTCCTCACCCGAGTGTCCAAAACATGTGGTCGCAAGTCCGACGACACAACCACAAAATCAATCATCAAACTGCGGCCCAGGGTGTCCTGGTGCCAAGTGCACATGTGGACACCCTTATGCTTAAAAATGGTGTTCGTTATAGACAATCCGTGACGAGCACAGAAGTCCAATAACAAGACACCGCTCGGGTTAAGATCAGGGGGGCCGTTCCTCCCAATTCCACCTCTCCAGGTCTCACTGTCGCTGCCAACATGATCGTTGAAGTCACCCAGCAGAACAAGGGAATCCCCCGAGGGAGCACTCTCTAGTACTTCCTCTAAGGACTCCAAAAAGGGCGGGTATTCTGAACTGCTGTTTGGCGCATAAGCGCAAACAACAATCAGGACCCGTTCTCCCACCCGAAGTCTTAGGGAAGCTACCCTCTCGCTTACCGGGTTAAACTCCAACGTGCAGGCTTGGAGCCGGGGGGCAACGAGATTTGCCACCCCTGCTCGTCGCCTCTCATTGCCAGCGACACCAGAGTGGAATGAAGTCCAGCCCCTCTCGAGAGGACTGGTTCCAGAGCCCTTGCTGTGCGTTGAGGTGAGTCCAACTATATCTAGCTGGAATTTCTCCACCTCACGCACCAGCTCAGGCTCCTTCCCTGCCAGAGAGGTGACATTTCACAAACCGACAACTAGCTTCTGTAGCCGAGGATTGGACTGCCAAGGCCTCTGCCTCCGGCCGCCACCCAGGTCCCTTTGCACCCGACCCCTTTGGCCCCTCCCACGAGTGGTGATTTGGTAGATTTCGGGCTGGGCCCGACCGGTCCCCATGGGTGCAGGCCCGGCCACCAGACGCTCGTCATCGTGCCCCGCCCCTGGGCCTGGCTCCAGAGGGGGGCCCCGATGACCCGCGTCCGGGCGAGGGACAACCCTGAACATCAACACAAATCCCAAGCAGGTGCTTCCTTGATGCACTGATATGGTAAACTCGTTTCATGCCATATCAATATGGCATATTGTGTTATATGTTATGTAAATTTAACCGATTTAGCGTTTCTTTCTTCTTTTGCCACCAACACAGACAGCATTTCAACAGCAGCTACTCGTTGGTCCTAAGAAGGATCCTTAGCTGCTCTGCAAGGTGCCTGCATTAAAAAATATCAAGTACGTCCAGAACAGGGCCTGCCTAAATATAAACGTATAGTTAGAGAATTTGCAAAAGTGATCAGTCCTGGGCAAGTCCCAAAGATCGGCGAGTCCGAGTGTGATGCCTTTGGTGTGTGTGTTGTACGTTGGGACACTTACGCAGGCAGGTGTTGTGGGTGAACATGCGTTGCAATCGCAGACATTCCTGCCACTGGTTGCCGCTGCCTTTGCAGTTGCATGAGAGCGAAACATCCGCAGAGTCGTTCCCAACGTAGTTCGGAGTCATGATGGTACCTGCAGGTCAAAGAGTCACTGCTTCCTAAGTATGCACGTGGACGTGACGAAGCTTCCGATTCCCCAGCCACCGATTCGGCCCTTTCAAGGTGGAACTGGAATTTGAGGTGGAATTCATTCGTTCGTTCATCCGTGTGCGATGTGAGTGTCTGCTTTTTCTGATACTTATTCATGTGAAAACATTTTAGACATTGTAGGTAGGAAAGCATTTTATTTGTGAAAATGCAATTATAGCACATTTAAATGTCCATTTCAGAACCACTGTACCTGGATTGCTCAAATCTGGACTGGATTAATCTACAGAGCCTAAACATTCCCAAACAGTTTCCGATTTGTGAAAGCTTGATTTAATTTGTAAAAATGCAGTAAAGGTTTTTCCAACATCTAGACCTGGTCCAGTTCGAAAAGCACTCCATTCTAGGTGCTTTAGTCACTGTGGCATAATTCCATCTGGATTTGCAAAGTCTAGGTACAGTCATTTACAAACTGGACCAGGTCTAATGTGGTCTAAGTGCCAAAACATAGATAAATGTGCATTCATTGCGTTTTCACAATTAGAATAAAGGGTTCATCAATCAGAAACTGTGTCATAATGAATGTTTAGCCTCTGTGGCCCGGATTAGAGCAACTAGGCACAGTAGTTTTTGAACTGCACCTGGTCTATCCTGGTCTGAATGCTGGAAAAATGCACGGCGCTTTGAACAAATAGTTTACATGAACCTTTAGCGTCTAGAGATGAATCCAGTCTAAATCTGACGTCCAGGCACAGTGGTTTTTGAAATGCAAATGCTCTAATATGGTCTACTGTGCCGTTTTAGAAGATCAGAACCTGCGTCATAAGGAATGGTATTATCCAGTCCAGATTTGAGACCTCTAGGTACAGTGGTTTTGAAATGGACCAGGTAATGTGGTGTAGAGGGTGAATCCACATTTATGCTATGGGTATGCTGGAGCCTATCCCAGCTGACTTTGGGTGGGAGGCGGGGTACACCCTGGACTGGTTGCCAGCCAATTGCAGGGCAGACAAACAAACATTCACACACTAATGGACAATTTAGAGCGGCCAATTAAGCTAACATGCATGTTTTTGGAATGTGGGAGGAAACCGGAATACCCAGAGAAAACCCACGCACGCGCGGAGAGAACATGCAAACTCCACACAGAGATGCCCAACGGAGATTTGAACCCTGATCTCCAGACAGTGAGGCCAGCATGCTACCCACTCATCCACCGTGCGGCCCCAGTCGAACGGCGTATTAAGTTAATTCCACCTTAAATCAAATCAGAGGCTGGCCAATCGCAAGCTAACCTCATGAGTGTGAGGCACCAGAGCAATTTGTCCAAATTACAAGAAGAAAAGGATCCATCTGTCTACCAAAGTTATAAGCCTATTTATAACGGAAGTGGGACATAATGTACAAACAACTCAACAAAGAGGATATCCATACCGATGAGTCCTGCATAGGCACGGAGGCAGAGGCCCGCTGAGTCTCTCAGACAGCCACTGCTTGTCGGTGATGGCTGGCAGTTCTGAAGGAAATCGGCCAATCTTGACCTGGAAACAGAACGAAAGTCAACATGGAAACTGAAACTGCTATGGCCTGTGTTTGTGAGCATGAATACAGTAATGCCTCGTTTATCACGACTGTGATGAAGTAGAATTCTGTATTTTAAAATCTGTTTACTACCTTGTAAATGTGTTTTATAACATTACTAGAGCCTTCTAGACATGAAATAGCACCCCTATAGTCACATTTACGCCCGTATTACCAATAGAGTACAAAAAGTAAGGGAAAGTACAGCATAAATAAGACTCGTGTGCTTGTGTGTGTTGCTGTAAACGAGGTCCAGTGCTCGGGGGGCAGACAGGAAGTGGTGTCGGGGGTTTAGAGTGAAGTTGTAGCTCGGTGTGGGTTATGGCCGCAACCCATGGCCCACGATAGGGTTATTGTGTCTGTTGTGAGATAATGAAAACCTGCAATAAAGGCCTGTTGTTCCAGCAATCAAGTCCGATGTGTCTTATCAAACATTACAGTAACTTTCCTGACAATAGTGCAGAATACTACCCATCATCACAATGTCTTTGAATGCATCTTCTCAATGCCTTATACTTGTGTTGTAGTTCATTTAGCCATTTTATGCTTGAAAACGCTTAAAGCCGACCTCACGCCCCAGCCTTCCTCATTTGTGAGCAAGATCTCCAGATACTTGAACTTCTCCACCTAGGGTGAGAGACCCCACTCCCACTCTGTCTGAAAGGCATGACCTCAGATTTGGATCGGTTTACTAGGTGAATTTAAAAACCGACCTGCAAAGGGGGTCCTTGCGACAAAAGCTTTGAAGGTGGAGGCAGTTGGGTTGCAGGTCGTCCATCTCCTCATAGGCACAAGAAGGTACGATGGTTTTCCTCCTCCTTTCGCCACACAGAGTGTTGGTGCAGGGGCAGAACAGGACACCAAAACTGTATTCCTCCGGCACTCTCTCCAGGAATCGCCGCAGCGCCCGGTGGCACTTGTTCTGGTTACATCGATCGCTTCCTGCTACCTTCTTGGTGCAGGCCAGAACGTACTCGGATCGCAAGGAACCACACTTCTCAAACAGGCCACAGTCCTGAGCTGCTTTCAGGCACTGGTTTTCCACGTCCACTTGCAACAGCGATGAGGCTGGGCACAAGTAAATCATTATTACGCAATCTTTGGTGTACTTCACACGTACTATACACTCATTTCAGGATAGTATTTTTCTCTAGAAGTACCATTACTGTACCACTTCAGTCCAAAAAGTGGTAGCATGAATGGTGGTGTGTTTTACCTGCCATTAAGGAGGCCATACGAGAGTCCATTTGTGTGTCGTCATAAGGAGACATTTCCAGTTCATCCTCCGCTGGAGAAACAAGTGAAACTCTAAATAAATGTCGATTTACTGTGAAGCCATATAAACACATGACTTGAATTGCGGGAAGGCGAATCGGACGTGAAGATGAAAAAACAAGGCAAAGCAGAAAGAGAATACTTATAATAATAATACTATTTATTTATTTAGGGTAATGGCATGCTAGTGTAACAGCCTTAAAAGCTAATTACACTGACGCTGCCCACAGGGGAAGACAGGTCACTTACTGGTGCATCCCAACAGCCAACATCCATGTCTGTGTACAGCACTGGTTTCCAAACTGGGGGGCCGGGCGTTATGGCAGGGCTACCACCAACACGTTTCATTATGACCATATTTTAATTTTTGTTTTGGTAACTGCTCATTGGCTGTGTGAGATTCTTTTGCCGTTGCTCGATCTCAGGAAAACACTGACCCCTAGCACTTCGGTGGAGAACTGCACGTCGAGAGCGTGTCCCGCTAACTTCAGCCTTTCGGGTTAAGGGTGAAGGTATTTTCCGCTCGCACCGCAAACCAGCATTAACATCCACCTACTCCCCGGGGCCCGGACTGACCTTGCAGCAGATGCACTCTCCAATATATCTGCAAGCACTGTTCCTCCTTGCGAATGCCACGATGGCACTTGCAAGCCGACAAAGAGGGCTGTTTGGCCAGCAGAGCATCCTGTTGTTGAAGGCACTCAGTCACTGCCTGCTCCCCCACTGGTGGCCCAGAGGTATCGGCGGTACACAGCTCCAAGCCCTGGTACAAGTCTTTGCACTGGGGGTCCATGGCACACTCCAGGTGAGCTTCAACGCAGTTGGTTGCAAAGGCAGCGAAAGTGTGGTCGGGACCCGGGAAAGGCAATCCACCTATGAGAAGATGAATAGAGGATGAAGATGAATCTGCGTTACGTACATATCCTCATTGGGTGTGAATCCGACCCAAGTCAAGCAGCATATAATCCGATTCCAGCACACTTCATGCAAGAATTCACTTTTTAGTGCACGGGAACCTAGTGAATCATGGGGGGCTATATCGGTCCTCTGGAGGACGGGAGATGTTTTTTGTCGTTAGGGCAGCTTGGCATGGGGTGTGGTGCTGGAAGTGGGGGTTGCCGTGGAGAAGGTGTCAATGAAGAGCGGGTAAGAATAGCAGGGGGTGGGAAGCTCAAGCCATTTGACTTATTAGTTCTATTCAGCGTGCATGCGCGCCTTCTGCCGAGGCTCCTTTCAGGTCGGGTCCACCCAGAAACAAAACAAAAAGCTTTCCTTTCATTTTGGACAAGCTGTCCGCGCAGGATCGCACCGGGAAATATGAAAAGCAAAGACACCCCAAGCACACGCTAGACTCGCCAAATACATAATGAATGAATAAATGCTCGCTGTTTCTTGGTTGACTAGAACCATTACTATTACCTATCAGTAGTACTACCTGTTACTGTCAAAATATATATATGTATTTAGGCAAACTGTACATATATTTTGCCCAAATCAAACACAAAAAGGCTAAATGAACTAAAGGGATGTTCAAAGTGTGGCCCAGGTGCCATTTGCGGCCTGCAAATGTCTTTATATTGGCCCCACAGCAAATTCTAAACATCTAGTTTTGCAAGAGACAGCAAAAATTGGAAACTATCTGAAAAATGAGCTGCATTTATATAACCATGAAGTCAAAATATTATGAGGAACAAATAACACAATTTTGGTGCTATTAAAAAAATATATATATATAAATAAAAAAAACTGTTGGGGCCGCACGGTGGATGAGTGGTTAGCACATTGGCCACACAGTCAGGAGATCTGGAAAACCTGGGTTCAAATCTCCGTTGGGCATCTCTGTGTGGAGTTTGCATGTTCTCCCCGTGCGTGTGTGGGTTTTCTCCGGGTACTCCGGTTTCCTCCCACATTCCCAAAACATGCATGTTAGGTTAATTGGCCACTCTTAAATTGTCCATCGGTATGAATGTGAGTGTGAATGGTTGTTTGTCTATATGTGCCCTGCGATTGACTGGCGACCAGTCCGGGGTGTGCCCCGCCTCTCGCCCAAAGTCTGCTGGGATAGGCTCCAGCATCCCCGCGACCCTAATGAGGATAAGCGGCATAGAAAATGAATGATTGAATGAAAAAACTGTTGGTAAATTTCTGGCTAATTAGGTCTCGGAAAAAGTTATAATATTATGGGAATGATGTCATAATATTATGAGAAGAAAATGAACAGGATTCAAGTTGGAAAAGAAAACTGCCGAAATGGGAAAGCAGCTTTAATTTCACAAAAATAAAGTCAAAATATTGTTTTGGCAGCATCCAATGATTTGGTTGACAGCACTCATTAAACGAGGAAGGTGAAGTATTCCAGCACAGCATTTATCTTCTTCTTAACACAGCCTTGAACCTCCTCAGTGACGGGAGAAGTCCGTGACGCTGATCTTCTTTTGGACGTCATATGTGATTGTCTAGACTGATCAGCATGTTCAGCAACATCGCTTTAGTCGTGGCATAAAAAGCCTCCATTGATCAAAGTCAGCAAAGATGTGGCGATGAAGTCATCCCGTCTCATCAGAACACTTACTAAGCGTCCAATCAGAACACCCTCATGTCATCCCTGAGCTCATCACGGTGCCGCAGTGTCAATTTGCGAGCCATCATGGCATCCCGTGTAAATAATATAACACGGTCAACGTTCCACTCGGTCCACTTGGGATCAAGTCCAGTATATGAACTATTCAGCTTCAAAGCAAAGCTCTCAATTTATCGGTTGATCTATGCTTCTCCCTCAAGCCCGTGGCCATGAACTTTGGGTAGTGACTTGGCTTGCCTGGAGCAACAACACCTCCTGTCTAGTTAGAAGAGCCCACCGGCGCCCATACTTCCTCGGGACTCTGAGGCTCAGTCCTGTCCTTCTACAGGTGCGTGGTGGAGATCATTTGCTGCTCCTTCCTCACCGTGTGGCACAGCAGCTACTCTGTGGGGAGCCGAAAAAGAAACAGGTCCACCTGCACCATGATGGCCTCCACACTCCCTGCACACTTTTCATTCCTCTTCCCTCAGACGGGGAGGCTGTGGAGCATCCGAAGCAGAACCACTACACTGTGAGATTCTCTAGGGGGCCCGGGGGTCTATTTCTATGACCTGACCTCTCTGACTTTATCTCCAAAACCTCTAACATGTGCTCAGTAGATCAGTAGATCTTAACTACTGTCCTTCCAGATGACACACCAAGTACTCTCCTACCTGTCTCCCTGATCACAGTAGCTGTAGTTGTCCAGTCATCTGGAAGGACTTCCTGGCCACCCATAGCCTTTTTCAACTCCTTCCTAAAAGTCACGCAACACTCCTCCTTTTTCAGCTTCCACCATTTTGTCCTCTGCTCTGCCTTTACCCTCTTCATCCTTCTCACCACCAGAGTCATCCTACACACCACCATCCTATGCTGTCTGGCTACACTCTCACCTACCACTGCTTTGCAGTCAATGGCCTCCTTCAGGTAACACCTTCTACACAAGATGTAGTCTACCTGTGTGCTCCTACCTCCACTCTTGTAGGTCACCCTATGTTCCTGTCTCTTCTGGAAGAAAGTATTCACTACAGCCATTTCCATCCTTTTTGTAAAGTTGACCACCATCTGTCCTTCAGCGTTCCTCTCCTGGATACCAAACTTGCCCATCACCTTCTCATCATCTCTGTTTCCTGCATCAACATGTCAAAATCACCCCTACTCCATTTCTCTTCCTATCTACACCATGATAGAACAGCTTGAACCCTGCTTCTAATCTTCTAGCCTTGCTACCGTTCCACCTGGTCTCCTGGACACACAATATGTCTTCCTTTCTCCTTTGCATCATGTCAACTAATTCTCTACCTTTTCCTGTCATAGTTCCAACATTCAAAGTCCCAACTCTTAGTTCTAGACTCTTAGTATTCCTCTTCTCTCTCCTCCTTCAGACACACCTTCCTCCTCTCCTTCTTCGGCCAACAGTAATCCAGTTTCCACCGGCACCCTGGGGGGCGTTGTTAACCCGGGCCACTTCCGATCCGATATGGCAGTCATTTGTCTGATTTGCGTGTTCTGGTTTGGCAAAGTTTTACGTCGGATGCCCTTCCTGACACAACCCTCTGTATTTATCCGGGCTTGGGACCCGTTGCAGCTACATTGTACTACATGACTGCTAATACTANCACACACACTTCTTCTTTCACTTTAAACCGCAAGGAGACTTTAAATGTGTCCCACACAGCTTTAAGCCTGACTTCCATTCATCAAGTCCCAAATGTATTCACAAATATTCTATTGTTTGTAATCAATTGTTAAATTATATTAATGAACCTTATAAAATATGTATAACAATTCAATTAAATTCCTTTATATTTTAGAAAAAGTGCAATAACTAAATCAATTACAAAATAAAAAAATGTGTAACTGTATTGTAAAAAATGTCAAAATTATATTCAAAATAGTATATTAATTCATAGAACGTGTAAAATAATAAATTTACCGTATATTGAAATGTAGTTGTAATTTTAGACAATATATGTATAAATAATATGAATAAATGCATAATTAAATTATAGTAATGAATACTTTATAAAATATGTACAAGACTTCCTCAGACAATACCACAATTCCTCTCTGGGCACCGTGTCATAAGCTTCCTCCAGATCTACAAACACACAATGCAGACACAATGCAGCTCCCTCTGACCTTCCCTGTACTTCTCCATCAACATCCTCAAAGCAAATACTGCATCTGTTGTACTCTTTTTTTGGCATAAAACCGTACTGCTGCTCACAAATGCTCACGTTTGCCCTTAGTCCAGCTTCAACTACTCTTTCCCATAACTTCATTGTATGGCTCATCAGCTTTATTCCTCTGTAGTTGCCACAACTCTGCACATCTCCCTTGTTCTTAAAAATGGGCACCAGCACACTTCTCCTCCATTCCTTAGGCATCTTCTCAATATCTAAGATCCTGACAACCCAGTACTCTTTCCATCTTCCCATGACACTACTGGCACCTGTCAATACCCTTCCATCCTTATCCTTCATCACCCTAACCTGCTGCACGTCCTTCCCATCTCTGTCCCTCTGCCTTGCCAACCTGTATAGATCTTTCTCTCCCTCCTTGCTGTCCAACCTAGCATACAAGTCATCATAAACCCTTGTTTGGCCTTTGCCATCTTTACTTTCACCTTACGCTGCATCTCTCTGTACTCCTGTCTACTCTCTTCAGTCCTCTCAGTGTCCCGCCTCGTCTTAGCTAACCTCTTACTCTGTATACACTCCTGGACCTCCTCATTCCACCATCAGGTCTACTTATCTACTTTCCTTCCAAATAACACATCAAGTACTCTCCTTCTCAGATGTAGTCTACCTGTGTGCTCCTACCTCCACTCTTATAGGTCACCCTATGATCCTGTCTCTTCCTCTCCTGGATACCAAACTTGCCCATAACCTCCTCATCATCTCTGTTTCCTGCACCAACATGTCCATTGAAGTCCGCACCAATGACAACTTTCTCACTTCTAGGGAGGTTCTGCATCACTTCATCCAGGTCTGACCAGAATTTCTCTCTTTCTCCTCCGTCTCACGTCCTACCTGTGGAGCATACCCACTAACAACATTGAACATCACACCTTCGATTTCTAGCTTCAGGGTCATCACTCTATCTGACACTCTTTTTACCTCCAGGACGTTGCTAGCAAACTCCTCCTTCAAAATCACCCCTACTCCATTTCTCTTCCTATCTACACCATGATAGAACAGCTTGAACCCTGCTCCTAAGCTTCTAACCTTGCTACCGTCCTACCCGGTCTCCAGGACACACAATATGTCTACCTTCCTCCTCTGCATCATGTCAACTAATGCTCTACCTTTTCCTGTCATAGTTCCAACATTCAAAGTCCCAACTCTTAGTTCTAGACTCTTAGCATTCCTCTTCTCTCTCCTCCTACGGACACACCTTTCTCCTCTCCTTCTTCCACTAACAGTGATCCAACTTCCACCAGCACCGTGTCGGTGAACAGCACCGGTGGTGGGTGTTAACCCGGTCCACGACCGATCCAGTATGGAAGTCATGTTTGATTCGCATGTTTTGATTTCGCAGAAGTTTTGCGTCAATGCCCTTCCTGACACAACCCTCTACTTATCCGGGCTCGGGACCGGCACAATGAGGGACTGGCTTACACCCCGTTGCGGCTACATTACAGATAACACACATCTGCTGTGTGTTATCGCCCTTATTTGACTTGAAATGATTCCGGATCCTCTAGGTTGATTATAAATTATATTAATACCCTAATACGCTAATACTTATACAGTACGCATGGCAACAGTGATTTTTATCACTTCTATTCCTACCAACACCGCAGACTCACCGGCCAAATGTTTTCGTTTGGCGTCCCAAGTAGCTGCACTATGAGGTCCACCTGCTGAATCTCAGATGTTCCAGGCAGTAGAGGTTTATGGGCCAGCAGCTCTGCCATGATGCAACCCACCGCCCTGTGGGAGAAAGACGACACCATCAAAAGGTGGTGTGCATGGAAATGTGTGTATTGTGTGCTAGTCGTGATGATGGAGTCCCACCACATGTCCAGCGCCGTCGTCTGAGTTTTACTGCCAAGGAGGAGCTCTGGAGCTCTGTACCTGGAGACGGACAAGGTATGAGTTGATACAGATCATGGGGGATTAGTTTGAAGGGACCCAGAAGACACTCACCACAGTGTAACCACTCGGGGTGTCATAGGCTGCTGGGGGATGCCATACATGCGAGCCAGTCCAAAATCAGCTGAGAAGAGGAATATAAATGATGGACGTACCAAAAAGTGCTGCATCAGTTTCATGAAACCACAACTTCAGCAGTTGATGAAGGAAACCTGCTGATGCGTACAACCCACCTAGCGCAAATATTACTGCCCTAGAAGGTCTTGCACTCACCCCCCGACGATAGAGTCAGAAACTTTGGTGTCATCTTCTATCCGGACCAAATACGGCATGTGCCAAAAACGGCATTTTTCCTTTTACCAAACATAAAAAAAATCCAAAATTTCGATGCAGAAAAACGCTGGATTATGCTTTGTTAAAGGCTTCCCTAAAAAGCTTTAAAGAGCCTTCAGCTAGTCCAAAACTTTGTCGCACAAGTCTTAACTGGAACCAGAAGAAGAGATCATATCTCACCCGTAACTGCGCCGAACGGCAGTTCAGAGTACCCAGCCTTCTTGGAGTCTGTCAGAGGGGTTCTGGAGAGCCCCCCAGCTGGTGACTCCATAGTTCTACTGGGAGAC
>QODF01000171.1:482416-563628 GCA_024372805.1 Oostethus manadensis
AGTGAAGGCTTATCTTCTTCTAGGTGACCTCCGGCATGTTGGACCGCTCCGCATCTGGAGTCTCTACGACGTTCTGGTGGAGAAATATCACTTTGTCTTGGATGAAGCCTCCACTTTCTCTGACTTCTTACTGCACATGTTGGATTATTATCCAGAGAGGAGGGCCACTGCTGCACAGTGTCTCCTTCACCCTTGGCTGACCTCCTGAAGGTCAAACAAGGCATCCACAGGTTACTCTTAAGACCAAAAATGTTTTGTAAGATGCTTACGATGCAAGTCTTTTCATTTGCTTCCTGAATGCAATCCAGTTTGGATAGTTTTTCATGACTTTTATGAATGGTGCTACTACAGTAAGGTACTCTTTTTGTGTGCTCTGACTCGTTCTGACACATTCATGTTGCTTGCATGGACATGAAAGAAGAGAAAAAACAAACCATTGTTCACTTATTATTAACCTTTTCAATAATATGTTTTGACACAATACAAAAGTTTACTTCTGAAGATTGTTTTAATTAAATGACACCAAGAAAGCATTTCTGTTCTCTTCATACAGTGTACTGTATGTGTACACACACACACACACACATGTGTACAGGCTTTTTGCATGCTTTTTACATGTGTATCAATGATGATGAACCAAATAGGAAAGTGGTGGTGATGACAATCAGAGCAAAAAGGATCTCATCAGGAAAACAACACTGATGGTAAGCTTGCTTTGTTGTTCATACTTACACGGTAAATGCAATTGCAAATATGTTCAATATTACTTGAAATATGACCTGACAGTATTTCAATGCCTTGTAAAGGGAAAAGTTCCATTTCTAGTTGTGGTTTACTTCTTCCATGGAAAATACGTTCTTCTGAAACACATTGCGTGATCAAAGTTTTGACTTTTTTCCCCCTGAATATTTTGCTGTTTTTTGGTTTTTTAAAATAATATGACAGATGGCATTTTTTTTTGTATTTTTGTTGTATTATAAAATGTATAATGTCTTAATATTATGGGTATACACTTAAAATGGCATGTTTGTGGAAACTGATAACTTTATTTATGCAAAAATGTCTCTGTGTTGTTGTTTTATACACAAAATTAATTTGTTTTAAATCAATTTAAAATACCTAAAATTTGCTAGTGTCCATAAATGTACAATTTAAATGCAAATGCCATGTTTTAAATAAGTTTTATACTAAAGTAATGCAGATGACCAGGACTATATGAAAACGAGTAGTAACATCACACTACTATTTCCCTAACAATTTCCATGTCTTGTTTTACATACTTTTATGTTGCAACTTTATTTCATAAAAGCAATACTATTATTATCAATGCTCATCATAGGGGGAAGTGTACATTTCCATTACAGACACACAAGTTAGAAAAATGATTGACCGGACTGTAATTGTAAAGTATATATAATAATAATAATAATAAGTATATTATTAAGTATAAAGACAAAAATCCTGTGTGCCAAGTTTCCATGGTATGAATGTATTCAATGTAATGTGTCTGTGTGCTCTTCATCCTATCCAGCTGTGCGCTTGGCACGCCACCAGAGGAAATTCCCTGTAGACCACCTCGTAACCGCACTCTGTCCTAATACGACGACACTTCCCCGGCCACGAGGTGGGCTTCATCGGCCTGCCGGGAAGAAGGCGGGTCACGGTGAGGAGACGGGAGGGAAGAAAGAAGTATGAGAAACAACTGCAATGACAGAATGGCCCTCGGCGAGACTTTATTATGTAAGTGCGATCAATTAATATGACCTGAAGTGAAGGATGTACTCACGCAAAGCAGGAAGCGCCAAAGTCGTGGCAGAAGCACTTGTCACAGCCTCTCCTGAACAAATCCCCGGGCTTGTAGTACTTGTCCTTAAATGTGCACAGACCTGGCAAAAACACAACAACGTGTCTCTTTGGCGCTTTCATGAAGTTTGGGGCGATATGATCGTTGGTTTTATAGTCCAAAATGCGGCAAAGTCGAAACTTCTTTCCTTTTTAGCACAGCTTGAGAAACCTCAGGTCCTGCTGCAAATAAAGGCCAAAATGTCAAATTATGACAGTATTCATGTCTAAATTTAAATTGTTAAATTAAATTGTCTAAAAAATTTGCGTAAAATGACGAGATTGTCACGTACATGAAACTTTTTTCAAAATGTACAGTTGCACGTTGCATATACTTGGTCTAGTTATTTCAATGTTTTTCTTAAGAGCATGTAATTGTGATATGAAAATACTGTATGTGCATGAACACACATATGTATATATATAATATACGTATATTTTATTCCTTACTCTATTTCAAGTTCTTCAGCCAAATGTTTTCTTGCAACATCGATCCATCAATCCATGGATCAAAACATTTTTGGTGAGTCTTATACAACTACATGTGGCTAAAACTACATTTGTCATATCATAATTGAATTGTCAGCGTTGTTGTCGGTCTGTGTGTGTAATAATGTACTTTTTTTCTTGAGTGGCACTAATGTGATTGCTAATTGCAGGACAAAGAAAAAAAACAACCCCTACCTTCTATGTGGTACACGGAGGCTTCCGTGCAGCCGTTGCTGAAAAGAAGGAGGATGGACAAACAGGAAGCAAAGACGAGCGAGAAAGAGCATCCGTGAAGGTTACTTATTGGCTGTAACATTGTGATAAAAAAAACAAAAAAACAAAACGAACGTCCTTCCCTGCACACTTTTTTCAGTGTTCTAATGAACTGGAAAATTCGGTGTGACTTTATTGGGAGATTTGTCCACTTTAATCTCATGCGACTGTTGAGTCAACTCCAGCAAATTCCTTGTGATGGCCCAGTAGATGCCGGCGAACATTTATACTCTCGCTTCACTTCTGGGAAAGAGAGGAAGAGAAAGCTAGAGCGGATAAAACAACATAACCCCACACATTAACTTCCTGGGAGGTGTGTTTAGATGTTGGCCGTGTGCTCATGCATCTCTAAATGTTACCTTTCAGCCGCCGCTGCACGCTGGCCAGTTGGCTCGATGCGGGCCCACCGGATGGGCTGCTGTCTCTTTTTGGGTCTTTTATCAGGCTTTTTTATGATAAGGGACAGTAAATGGAAGAACAAACAACACCTCTCCGAAAACCCCTCTCTTGCTCCACTCCACTGGTGCTGACTATGAAAGCCATTTTCACCACGGCTGACATGGTGGAATGGTCCAATGGCGTACTTACGCCAGGCCGCGCGTGGCACGAATTTGCACCTAAAATACGCCCGTTGGCACCTTCGCTTGTGCCTGGTCGACGAAAGGTCACATTGACATCATATATTCCACAATTAGTGGGACAATAAAAACGTTTCAAAAAGCATAAACGTTTTATGGCCACAATAAAAATAAGAGATTTTGAGATTAAATGTTGTGGTTTTACGAGAAGAGAAGTTGTAATTTTCGGTGAAAAAGTCGTAATTTTACAAGAAAAAAATGTATTACCTTTGACCATAATCGCCTGTCTTTATAGCTGTCTCAGGCGTTGCCTGTTTTGAAATAACCTGAGATTTCGGGAATAAAGGTGCAATTTTGTCGTAAATTCATGGGAAACTGGTAATAGTACGAGATCAACGTCAGATATGAATGAGAATAAAAACCATAACTTTGTTACAGGCATTGCCTGAGACAGCAATGAAAAGGGGGCCTTATGTGGTGGGGGTGGGGTAGAGAAGGCGGAAGTGAAATGATGCTAACCCATGCTAATTTGTCAGCACAAACAGATTAGCATGGGTTAGCATCATGGTTAATTATCTCACTTCCGCCCCCCTCCAGTAAGGCCCTCCTTCGTTTCGTGGCTGTCTCGGGCAATGCCTGTTTTATATGAAAATAATCTGAGATTTCAAAAATCAAGTCATAACGTGTTGGAGATTTCAAGAATCAAGTCATAACTTGTATGTAATAACTTGCCTGTAGTGTAGCTGCAGGCATTGCCTGGGACAGCTATTACAACAGTGACCTTGGCCTTGAACGACGGTAATAATATGACTTTTTTTCTCGTAAAATTACTGCTTTTATTATCATAAAAATATGACTTTTAATCTCCAAGTCTCTGTTTTTTAAGTGGCCCTAATACTGTGTCGTGGTTAAGTACTTTTCTCAAAATTTATGTTAAAATCTTGTCTTGTTTTGTTCTTTTTGGCTCATTCTCGTGCATCGCCTCCACTCGTTAGTGTCACAATTGATTGCAAAAAATTATAATTTTTGTCATATTATGAGTTTTAGGGGTAGGATTAGAAAAAATAGAAAATGGATATTTTTCTTGTCATTTTAAACTTTATTGTTTTTCAGTCCAAAAAAATATTAGCAGTAAAACCTGTTTGTTTTTTTATCTGTACATTGTTGTTTTTAAAAAAAATCAAGCCTTGAATTATCCCACAAAATAGGCCTTACTACACTTAATTGCTTCCTGTGTACATAAAAAAAAATAGAAATTGGATATTTTTTTTATGCGAGTTAATAATCAGATATGATTAATGCGATTATTTTCAAAAAAAAATAATTCAGAGAAATATATCAAATGGGAAGACCGGGAAGGTTTGGGGTCACTGTCATTCATGAGGACAATATTTTATTTTACTGGATGTATGTCAGTGTAAAGTCCAATTAGTGGGCAGTGTCCTTCCTTCCTGGATATTATGCCCTTGTGCTAAAGTAGCAACAAACATGAAGCACCCTGCAGGAAGTTTGTGGCTGTAGATTCAAACCACCACTGGGAATATGTCGCCCAGCAGACGAGCAAGCACCTGCAAACCCTCCCCCAACATACTTGATTCCATTGCAGTGCAAAGAATAGGCCATTCCTACAAATATGTTTACACTGTGAATGGCCTGTGGTCCAAGTGGACCGTAAACACATTCAAGCTATTCTACTTGTGGAATGGGAACTGTGTGGCAGGACCACACCCACACACACAGGGAGTGCAGATTCCAGGATGCACTGTAGTGGAAAGCGAAGCTTCTCTTTGTTTGAGTATGGAGTTACTTTGCTGAGCATTTTAAACGGCCTCTGTATTAATTAATTAATCAATCAGGGGTTGGACAGCAGCCTGGAATCTTAATTCTTCATCTACCAGGAGCTTTTGGGAGAGCAATTGTATGCTCCCAACTTTGCCATTTTCTCTTCCCAGTGCACAAAGCAAGATCCCTCAAGGAATGCTTGAATGTCTTTCCCAGGTCCAATAACTGTGACATTGGACCAATTTATCGACTAATTGGGAGAATGCGGCCCAATACTTTAGTCTGTACAGTGTCAAAATCAAATAAGGTTGTAAATTGTCTTTGTTCAAACAATCTTTCAAAAATATATTTCAAATAATGTGTATTTATTTGAGAAACAACAATGAAGAGATATGGGATAGCGGAGATCAAAGCAGCCTCCAGAGGGTGTATTTGCATTGTCTCTGGATTGCTATGATTTGCTGTGATGTATTTGTTTGTATCTTTCACATTTCTGTCAAATCCAACATCATGTCAGCACCAACACATCATTTCTGTCAAGGCACATTCTAAGAATATACAGTGGTGTGAAAAACTATTTGCCCCCTTCCTGACTTTTTGTCACACTTAAATGTTTCTGCTCATAAAAAAAGAGTTAATTATTAGTCAAAGATAACATCATTGAACACAAAATGATGACCGCCAAGACTTTTGGGAAAAGATCTTGTGGACTGACTTTTTGGAAGGTGCGTGTCCCGTTCCATCTGGCGTAAAAGTAACACAGCATTTCATAGCAACAGTCAAATATGGTGGTGGTAGTGTGATGGTCTGGGCTTGTTTTGCTGCTTCAGGACCTGGAAGGCTTGCTGGGATAGATGGAAGCATGAATTCTACTGTCTAGCAAAAAATCCTGAAGGAGAAGGTCCGGCCATCTGTTGGTCAACTCAAGCTAAAGCCATCTTGGGTGCTGCAGCAGGACAATGACCCAAAACACACCAGCAAATCCACCTCTGAATGGCTGAAGAAAAACTAAATGAAGACGTTGGAGTGGCCTAGTCAAAGTCCTGACCTGAATCCCATTGAGATGCTGTGGCATGACCTTAAGAAGGCGCTTCATGCTAGAAAAGCCTCAAATAAAGCTGAATTACAACAATTCTGCAAAGATGAGTGGGCCAAAATTCCTCCAGAGCGTGTAAAAGACTTGTTGCAAGTTATGGCAAACGTTTGATTGCAGTTATTGCTGCTAAGGGTGGCCCAACCAGTTATTAGGTGCAGGGGCAATTACTTTTTCACACAGGGCTATGTGGGTTTGGATTTTTTTCTCCCTAAATAATAAAAACATTCATTTAAAAACTGCATTTTGTGTTTACTTGTGTTATCTTTGACTAATATTAAAATGTGTTTGATGATCACAAACATTTTGTGTGACAAAAGAATAAAAAGTCAGGAAGGGGGCAAAAAGTTTTTCACACCACTGTAATTGAACAAGAAAACAGTAGCAACAGTAAGAAAGGCGAAATCAGCAGTGATTATACAAAAATAAAGTCAGTTATTAAGAGAATTTTATTTACAAGAATAATGTCATTTTAGTAGCGTTAAGTTTAAATATGAAAGAAAAAAGTCTTTTTTTTTTTAGAGTCATAGTATGATTTAAAAAACAAACAAAACAACACAAAATTGTGTTTTATAAAATATTGCTGGTAGGTTGCCGAAGAAATTATAATCTTACGAGAATACAGTAAAAAAATGACGCGGCTAATGTCATAATTATGAGAAGAAAATTTACAAGAAAAAAGGTTATAGTATAGTTAATAGTTGTGGAAAAAAACAACAGCAGAAATGGAAAAAGCAGTGGTAAGTTTACAAGAAGAAAAGTCTAAATATTAAGAAAAAACAAGGAAAAAAGTTTTGAAGTTGAAAATTGTATGAGCATAAGCTCTAATTTAGCAGACCAGGCGCAGGCGAAGGTCCCAATGGCCGTGTTTTAGGTGCATTTTGCAATTCCGTACGCCTCCGTCGCTCCTACCAGCGCAGGTGGCAAAGAGGGAGGAGAGAAGGCATGACAGGGTTTAACACAGCCGGGTCAAATCTTCACCAATCAAATGAGCTCCTCTTCTCACCTTTAAATTGAATTTTTGAGTTGAATTTGGATGAAGACAGCGGAAGACGGCCAAACTTCTCCCAGACGGAAAGTGATGTTTTGGTCCGGGAGGTCCAAGCTCGCAGTGCAATTTGCTTTTGCTTTTGCAATTCTCCCTGACACAATCAAAGATGTTAATACGTTTGGTTAACCGTTTATTTACAATTTACCACATCCAGATCAGATCCACTGGCCACCCATGAGGAGGAGAATGAGGAAGAGGGGGGCGGCGATTCGGGGACAGATGAGGTGGTGGCCATAAGGAAATGTGACAGAGGCAGGCGGGACAGTCAGTATAGCTGAAAATGTATGTTCTGATTCAGATAGTTTCTTTAAACAGTGGTTGTTTTACATGCATTCCAATGTGCCTGACATTTTGTAAACCGGCCTGTGGGGTTTTGGTGACGTGTGCGCCAGTCAGCCAAATTACCACTAGAGCGGCTTCGCTTCGCTTTGCGCCGAGAGCAGACCAGGTTGGAGCTGGCGAGCTTTTAGCGCACCTTCAGTCTACCAAATGACCAAATTGGTTGCGCACTGTTACGCGGGACAAAATAAGCACTGCACAGCCTGCGCCGAGCTGCGCAACCTGCAAAATTAGAGCCCTTAATATTAAGACGGAAAATAATGTAATTTTAGTAGTACATCAATGACATACTAAGGAAAAGAAATGTCATTTTTCATTTATTTTACGTCTTTTTAAGTTGTAATATTATGAAAAACAAACAAAACATAAAACAATAAAGTCATGATATTCCTAAAAAAAAATACACCCTATGGGCCGCACGGTGGTCGAGTGGGTAGCACATTGACCTCACACACTGTGTGCATGAGCTGAGAGGACAGCTAGATTTTGCTGATGTTATTTTGGCATGGTTTGGCAACAGTAAAGAAACTGTTGATATCCCTCATCTGGGCAGATATTATTCATCACAAATACACAAAATGCCTCTCTGTAATGATATATTGCATATTTGTATTTTATTGATGGCTTGCATAACCGTGACATGATAGTGGTGGTATTTAGGGGTGGCTTCAGTCAGTTAAGTCTCCACCAAAGGCCCAGGTACCAAATGCACGCCCATGGCAGAACTCTGCCATCTACCTGTTAGTAAGTTACAAACATAAGAGCTGTACGTAATATTTATTATGTTACAATGTACAGTGAAAACTCGTATATTTGTCATTAATCAATTCCTAAAGGTCAGATGAAAACCAGATCAATTTTTCCCATAAGAAAAATGTGTTTAAAAAAATCAAAAAAATGTAAATTGCCACTCTGTTGTCTAGATTTTGTAGTAGAGGTCCGTGGGTCCATCTCAGCTTTTCACCAGTGACGTGTGGTCAGGGTCAGCAAGTGAGGCAGAGCCTCACCACTGCCCCCTGGTGTTCTTTTCTTTCTACTGCTTGTGAATATGGAATAGTAAAAAAAAAACGTCCCGATTACATTAAATTGTTCCATTTTAGTTCAATGGTCCGTGCTTTACTTTGATTTTCTTTTCAATCCAATAATTTCAATGACTTCACCAGTAAAATAGCTGAATTGTCCCATTTCCTGTTCAAATGCATATGAAGCACAGCTACCAGTCACGTTGAGTCTTCGCTCTCATGGTGCTTCAAGCGGCCGCGCCCACATCCTTTCTGCAGGCTGTGATTGGTCGGTGGCTTCACGCAAGAGACCTTGGTGTTTTTTCATTGCATCGTTAATAATACAGTACGTCACGATCTGTATGTTTGTCTTTGTGACAGTGTTGCTTTTGTTCCTTTTTTGCCTCAGTTCCTGATTTGTACTCTTATTTTGGTAGTACTTCCTGTTCTGTTCCCCTCGGTTTCCGGTCAGGGTTACTTTTTCATTCTTTCGCACCTGCTCCTAATTTGCTCTCCAGTATTTAGTTCAGCTGTGTGCTCGGCCACTCGTCGGCTCATCGTTGCTTTTTCCTCGGAACGTGTCGCTTGCATGTACCTGCCGCTGCTTCGAAGCACCTTTATTAAAGATTCCTCTTACTTACCTGCCGGACGTCCAGCTCTCTGCATCCTCGGGGTCTTTACACCATGCCGCGAAGACGACAACGTAACACAGTTGACCTTTTATCACACATGTACTGCACTTAGCTTACACACCCATGCCGGCGGGATAGTAGTAATGCGTAGAAGGAGACGCTAGTAAAAAAAAAAAATCAGCGTGTAACTTGCGGAAAAGTATTATTTAACAGAAACCACCTGCATGGTATTTCCATTTCATTCCCAACAAAATGGAGGATTACATCTCAGAACTAAAGGACACGCACATGTACAAATGCAATTTAATTTAAAAAATGAGATGACTATGAATTTGACTTTTTATTAAATATTCTTTTGGTTTTCTTGCAGTCAAATTGTTGAGCATTGTGCAATTTATTGAAGAGTCGAAAAGGTTTAAAAACACCTAATTGTTCAATTAGGCCGCACTGTGGCTGACTGGGTAGCACGTCGGCCTCACAGTCAGGAGGTTCAGGGTTCGAATCTCCGTCGGGCATCTCTGTGTGGAGTTTGCATGTTCTCCGGGTACTCCGCTTTCCTCCCACATTCCAAAAACATGCATGTTAGCTTCATTGGCCGCTCTAAATTGTCCATTAGAGTGTGAATGTTAGTTTGTCTATATGTGCCCTGCGATTGACTGGCGACCAGTCCAGGGTGTACCCCGCCTTCCGCCCAAAGTCAGCTGGGATAGGCTCCAGCATCCCCGCCACCCTAATGAGGACAAGCGGCATAGAAAATGAATGAATAAATGTTCAATTAAGGTCGAACTTGAAGTATATGCTGATCTTCTATTTGGGGTTCATGTTTGTATATCGGACTCCTTTGATGGTCAGTGGCTCACCAATCATGGACCTCACCGCACGCTACTGGTCTTCACTCAAAGTGAAAGCAATGGGAACCAAAGGCACTATTTCCCAGTATAAAATTTGCCGTAACTTCTTTGATACTTGGGGTCGAGAAGTGAATGAGGTATCCAGTTAAAGGTCAAGTCACGTTTTATCCGATAGAATTAATCACAGACTTGATGTAATTTAACCAGTTAATCCATACGTTGTTAATCGAACCTGAACCGTTTGCACTTTATTCAAATAATACGTGAATAGTTTGCTTGTATGTTTATATCCATCATTAATTTATACCTGATTCCCTTACAAAAGGCAACAGAATCTAGGAAACTTCACCTGCACTGTCCAGTATCCAGATATTTATTTCACAGTCAAACAGTTAACAATTTTGGCTAAGAAGTAACCAAATGGAAGTTATGGATTCTTTTTGGATCGTATATATCCAAATGAACCGGTATCGTTCGTGAATCGCATCGGTAACCACAAGCCGTGATACAAATGGAATCGTTACACCCCAAGACCGCAGACATGAATGTTGACGCGCTTCAGACGCGGTGTGAGGAGGTCATCATTTGCACGCTGGAAAACACGGGAGCCCATAGGCCTGTATACAGAATATTCAAAAATGAAACCCCAATACCGATACGACTTTTTTATGCCAAGATATTATTACTGGGCCCTAAATTACATCCCTATATTTAATGATAAAAAACACGGAGATTCCTCTATTCAGTATGCTGTGGAAGGAAGACGAAAGAAGACAGATGCAGAGTTGTTCTTCGTTTTGTGGTTGCTCATTCCTCACAACCGACGCGTGGATGCTTTGTTTTGGGAAACCACTTCACTGGACCAGTTTCTTAGGTGCACTCTTTTGCCGCATGACAAGGAGACCATTTACAAAAACCACGACATTTTTATCAATGATTTTTAGCAAAATGGGGCCGCACGGTGGCTGAGGGGTTAGCACATTGGCCACACAGTCAGGAGATCTGGAAGACCTGGGTTCAAATCTCCGTTGGGCGTCTCTGTGTGGAGTTTGCATGTTCTCCCCGTGCGCGTGTGGGTTTTCTCCGGGTACTCCGCTTTCCTCCCACATTCCAAAAACATGCATGTTAGCTTCATTGGCCGCTCTAAATTGTCCATTAGAGTGTGAATGTTTGTTTGTCTATATGTGCCCTGCGATTGGCTGGCGACCAGTCCAGGGTGTACCCCGCCTCTCGCCCAAAGCCAGCTGGGATAGGCTCCAGCATCCCCGTGACCCTAATGAGGATATAAGCGGTACAGAAAATGAATGAATGAATGAATTTTTGGCAAAATCTTGCCTCTCCGGAGTAGGCAAGAAGTGGAGAAAGTGCACAACAACAGCCCGTGAAGCTGCAACAAACAGATCCTTACAGACGCACAAAACCGGGGGTCCCCAGTACTAAACGCGTCCCTAAACAGCATGGATGCTACATTTTGGCCCCCACGCTACTGAGGGAGCTGGGATAGGCTCCGGCATACCCGCGGCCGGCCCTAAAGAGGTTCAGCGGTACGGAAAATGGATGGGAAAACGCGTCATATTGTATTCTATGACGTTATGTCATCGCTTGCATCCGAACTCCAGAGCAATTTCATGTAACGGAAGATTTGGTTGTTACTGTTTGCAGATGGACGTTGTTTCCGGGGCTGAATCTGGTTGGTTGGTCCTTGCCTCGATTCAGCCCAGACACAGACGTAGACGACTGGGGTGACTGCTTTGGGCCAAAAGTGGATGCTTTTCAACCCAATTGGAAAGACACAGACACCTCAGTTGGGGCAAGTCCAACCCGTGTCCACGCGCGCACCGCTGGGGTTGATCGGTGGCGCGCTTTGACGCAATCCTCCCCTTCCAGCCCGCCCACTCCCAGCCGTGCCCGCGCACACGAACGCGCCCCTCGCTGTCATCAGTACGAACATCAGCATCTTCCCGGGGTGCGCGCAGAGGAGCCGGAGGAGGAGGACGGGGGAGAGAAAGACAGAGAGGAGGACAAAAAAAGGCAAGGGAGGTGCGAGGGGGAGGTGGACATTGCGTGGATGAAGGCTCTCTGACGACGAGGAGCATGGTGAGGACCGAGGCGAGACGGTGGAGAATTGAGGATTTCCAAGACAGGACTGCTGCTAATTGACTCGGATCGCGTCTGTTCGCGCTCTCCGGCCCCTCCTCTTCTTTCCACCGCTTCTCCTGCGTGGACATCGCGGCGAGACGGAGCGGGGGAAACCCCACGGATGCAAGGGGAGGTAAAGGAGGAAAGCGACTCCCATCCATCCATCCGTTCATCCCCGCGTCCAGCTCTTGGGGACATCATGCCAACACCTTCTGGCAGCTGTAAGTGAAAGCATTACTGGGAAATCAAGACCATCTTTGCTCTTTTCCCATCATTCATGGTGCAGCCCCAAGGAAACAGAGCGATGGTGAATCACTTGTGCTGGTGAATAATTCATCAGGACTACAGGCAGGCTAGGATTCCTCCAATGTAGCCTTCATTCCCTCCCAACGCAAGGCCTCTCATGCTGAACACGAGCGGGGATTTCATGTCCTTTTGCGGGGAGGGTGTGCAGAAGCAGAGGACGGGGGTGTAACCAAAGGAGAAGAGATTTTATTCCTCTTTTTTTCAAGCAAGAGGAACAAACATGTTGCCTTCCCAAGAAGCCTCCAAGATCTACCACGGCAACTACAACTACAACCCGCGCGCCGTCGGGGTGCTGTGGGCCATCTTCACCATCTGCTTCGCCATCGTCAACGTGGTGGTCTTCATCCAGCCCTACTGGATCGGCGACAGCGTCAACACGCAGCAGGCCGGCTACTTCGGCCTCTTCCACTACTGCGTGGGCACCGGGCCATCGTCCAGCCGGGAGCTCACCTGCGTGGGCAGCTTCTCTGACTTCAGCTCCATACCTTCCGGAGCCTTCAAGGCGGCCTCGGTTTTCGTGTTGCTGTCCATGGTGCTCATCATCGGCTGCATCGCCTGCATGGCGCTCTTCTTCTTCTGCAACACCTCCACCGTGTACAAGACCTGCGCCTGGATGCAGCTGCTGTGCGGTAGGCACACACACACGCGCGCGCGCGCGCACACGCACGCTCACACTCATTATCTAGGGAAACACCTTTTGTTTGTGCGGCTCTTTGAATTGTTTTGAGCCTCCGTGCCTCCGAAACAGGCGTCTGTTGACACTCTCGTGGTTAGTATCTGTTTTAAATAATTTGCAAGAACTTCGGCCTCATTCTTTAGGTCCAGGGCTCATGCCATCGGGGTGTGCTGCAGTGTAAAGGAAATGTTGTTGTTGGGAGGCCCTATGCTGACAAAAAAAGGGGGGGTGGGGTGTCCATCATAGGCCACAAACATGACATCCACGATGATACTCGCCATGGTATCAAAGCTGGTAGAGTTAAATTTCCACTTTCTACTGCGTGTGCAAATTGTAACACCGCAGCGTCTTTTTTGTGCCAAATGAAGCAATTTATTGATAGGATGTGACACGCCTCCGATTTCAGCTGTCCGATCTTCCCAAAGAGCAACACTACAGGAAGTACAGCAGCGCAGACTAATTATCCGCTGAAAATGGGTCAAAACACAGCCATTGTTTAAGAAGCTGCAAACACATGAGAGCAGCAAGATAAATGTGTCTCGCCTACGGTCGAGCATGCTGGCGGTACCGTCGATTTGGGGCTGCACGAGTGCTGCTGGCACTGGAGAGCTGCGTTCCATTGAGGGGAAACGTGAATTCCGACGTGTATTGTTACAACCGGAAACAAAAACGGGGCAGAGGATTAAGGACCACAATGGAGCTCACATTAAATACTCGCACTTTGGACTTGGTCACTGTGAGGCGCATTCATGCATTGCCTAAAGTATTTCCCAGTTGATTTTACCAGTAGTGTACCCTACTGAACAACGGCTGGCACACCGCTTTGGTCTTATCCACCTGTCTCAGTCCATTTACGTATTTGACCGGGAAGGCGAAGAGTTCCCAAATGACAATCCTTTTTCAAACTCTGGTTTCCAAAACTGCATCAACACTCCAACGGGCCAGGCAGTAAACACGGATTACAAAGGAAACACTATATTTCAAAGCTGCTAAGGGGATACGGCACAGTCTTTTTATTACAATAGCTGAACAAATCAAATTGAGTTCTAGTAGAAACAAGACACGGTGTGTGTGTGGCTGAATCAGTATTCTCCAGTCAAAGGAGCTTCTTGTTAGAGTTAATTAGGGCTGCTGTTTGGATTCTCCATCCCTACATCCACAGAACGGAGACAGTGTGGGAATACATTGGTGGGATTATTCACGCTACCCCCTCCCCCAAATAAAAAGTAAGACAGGGAGCTACCGTGTAGCCATTGATATTCTACTGTGTAAAGAATGCAGCACCATTACAGCGTTACTCTGATGGAATGCAAATTACAATCATCCATCCATCCTCATGCTGAGGGATGTGAAACTGAGTTATGAACGCGCGCCCTTCACGCTGTATTGCTATTTGGAGGGACGGATTCCAGGTCGATGGGATTACTGTTCAGAGGGCAGGTGACATTTCCTCTCCTTGTTTGGTGTGCCTGGATTACAGCTGAGTGTGCATTAAGTGTTAACGCCTGCACGGACAGGGGGGAATAGCTGTGGAACAGGAGGGAAGGCGATGCGTGACATTTACAAATGGCTGCAAGGCGATTCTATTATCATAATGTTAGATAATCTTTAGACTTATGGAGGGGCTCCTGGAGATTGTTTCATGTATGCATGCATGCATGTGTTTTTGTTTGTATTTCCCTGCATAATATAGCAGACCATTAAATTATTCCTAGCTCTATGATGTCATCATTTGCAAAATAAATGGTCCAAAAGATAAACATGCAGATAAGATGGACTATCAGGACTTTCAAAAAATCATATAAGAAAGAATTCAGACGATATTTTGGGGGGAATATTTTGGTACGCAGTTCAGTGAGTACCAAATCAAAGAATTCACTGACGGCTTTTCTTTGGCTTCTTTATTTACACGCGTTCCAAAACAAGGACCATCCTACAAGTGGTGCCCGAATACTTTAATTTACATCTGTTATCAAGCCGTCTGTCTTGATTGATTATATTTATCCTAATTTTATGTTGTGTTTCTCAATTATTCCCGGCCTTTTAGAAAGGCATATTCTTGTTTAACAACAAACTCGCCCCTAAATGTCAGCTTTACAGATGCCATGTCCACTCTGTACATAGTGTGGGATGAAGTATAGTATGCTACCGTGACAGATGGTGGTACTGCGGTCATAGTAAATGCAATTACGGCCACCTTGTGGTATTATTTATTCAAGCGGACGACAAACCCGATGTTCATTACAGTAGGTCCGGCGTCTATTTCAGTGAGACTAGTATTTGAAGAAATATGATAAAAACGTTGAGAAAATCATCGTCTCCCTTCATGTGTGGCTTCCACAAAAACAAAAAATATAAACTGTATAAGTACTACTACTACTAATAATAATAACAATAAGGGCTGACAAATGATTAAAAATGTTCACCAGATTAATCACAGTTTTAAAACTAATTATTCATGATTAATCACCATGTCACACTATGTCTGAAATATGCCAACTTTTCCTGTATTTGATTGAACAAAGATAAACAGGGCAGCATGATACAAATTTGCATGTATTAACCGCACCAAATTAAGTGAAAATGTAAATGAAGTTAAGAGGTGGCACACGTGTCTGAAAATCTATTGATCTAACACTGTTTTTTTTTACAATGCACGCTGAGGAGTTACGTTCAAAGACCTTACAGCATTTAAGTTAAATTCACATGTTTTGAGTGAATATTTGGGGATTTCCGAGCACACTTAAATGCAGCAAATTACACTGCCGTGTTAAATATTACAAAGTGACTGAAAAGAATATCCGCTTATTGATTTTCTTTCTATTTCTGTTTATTTAGACACACATACACCCCCACAGTACAAGGGTTGTTGTGATGTTCGGAGTGCCTGTGAATGCATCTTGCGGTCTGTCTTGTGACAATGAGGAAGGATGTGGGACTGTGAGTTGGAGACACATATATGGTGTTGGAATTGCACTGCTGTTGATGTGTTCAGGTCAGAATAAAGTTATAAAAGAGCATCAGACTCAGTGTGGCTATGTGGGGAGCTACACTGCACCACCGTCTGATGTCATAACAGAGACGCTTTGCTTGCCATAATGTGTAATCTAGTTGTGTAGTCTAATTTAGTTACTGCGCTACTTTTGACAGCGCCAATAACAATACATGAATAATGCTGTATAAATAGCACGTGTATGAGTTTTACATTGAATACTGATTTTGTTGCACCATAATTATGTTATTTTACCTTTGTACTCTGGATATTTTTACAGTGGATAGTAAGTAAGCTGTTTACCTAATAACCTGCGTTGTTAACTATCCATCCATCCATTTTTATACCGCTTATCTTCATTAGGGTCGCGGGTATGCTGGAGTCTATCCCAGCTGACTTTGGGCAGGAAGCAGGGTACACCCTGGACTGGTTGCCAGTCAATTGCAGGGCAGACAAACAAACATTCACACTCGCATTCAAATCTATGGACAATTTAGAGCGGCCAATGAACCTAACATGCATGTTTTTGGAATGTGGGAGGAAAGCGGAGTACCCGGAGAAAACCCACACACGCACGGGGAGAACATGCAAACTCCACACAGAGATGCCCAACGGAGATTCGGTACCTAACTAGATACTGAGAAAAACCATTCAGCGTGTGTTGTGAAGCACATTTAGTAGCAAATTTCTATTCCCAAATATAACTATTCCCAAATATGGCAGGCATGCAGTGCTTAGATAGTGCTGCATTTTGCCACCACAAAAATACAATTCTAATTTCCCAACAATAACCTCTCAAGAGAACAGGTTTGAATCTTGTGTGTGCCTTTCACATGCATAGCCGCCTTCTTCTGAACTGATCAATGTGATAAATAGGCCAGGCAGAATAGCGTGGGAGTCCGTTTCCTGTGCAGAATCAGCCGGCAAACTGAAAGAGAGAGCGCAAACAAGAGAAGATCAGCACATTTTCCCCCTATTGTATTGTTGTTTTTCCGCTTTCTGATCTGCCCACTCATGTCCTCTGATCGCTTGTTTGAAATGTTTGCCGCTCTCAGGTTGGCATGAATCAAAACAACATAGGCAGCTTTTACTCTCTTAAGGCCTTCAATTACTAGACCAGATTGGGGCTCTTCCTGGATACATCAATTACAGAAAAAACATTAGTGCAACTGCACACACTTAAACCTCAGAAGTGCATTGATTCCACTGAGGAATATAATGAGGATGCATCCATTATAGGCAATATTGCATTGCTGCATACGTATAATCAATCAATTAACATATATGTGATGACTAAGGCTGTATCCACAGTTGGGGGTCAGTATTCTGGTGCAGACCAAAAAAAAAAGATTACTTTCATAGAGCGTCACTGTGCCTGGAGGTGGGGCACGATGGCAAAAATCTGGTGGCCGGGCCTGCACCCATGGGGCCCAATCGGGCACTGCCCTAAAAGGTAACGTGGGTCCCCCCTCCCATGAGCTCACCACTCGTAGGAGGGCCAAAGGGGTCGGGTGCAAAGAGAGCTGGGTGGCGGCCGGAGGCGGAGGCCTTGGCGGCTACAGAAGCTAGTTGTTGGTACGTGGAATGTCATCTCTCTGCCGGGGGAGTAGCCTGAGCTGGTGCGTGAGGTGGAGAAATTCCGGCTAGATATTTTCGGACTCACCTCAACGCACAGCAAGGGCTTTGGAACCAGTCCTTTCGAGAGGGGCTGGACTTCATTCCACTCATGTGTTGCCGGCAATGAGAGGCAACGGGTAGGGGTGGCAATTCTTGTTGCCCCCCGGCTCCAAGCCTGCACTGAGTTTAACCCAGTAAACGAGAGGGTAGTTTCCCTACGCCTTCGGGTGGGGGGACGGGTCCTGACTGTTGTTTGCGCTTATGCGCCAAACAGCAGTTCAGAATATCCACCCTTTTTGGAGTCCTTAGAGGAAGTACTAGAGAGTGCTCCCTCGGGGGATTCCCTTGTTCTGCTGGGGGACTTCAACGCTCATGTTGGCAACGACAGTGAGACCTGGAGAGGTGTGATTGGGATGAATGGCCCCCCTGATCTTAACCCGAACGGTGTCTTGTTATTAGACCTCTGTGCTGGTCATAGATTGTCTATAAAGGACACAATGTTCACATGTGCACTTGGCACCAGGACACCATGGGCTGCAGTTCGATGACTGACTTTGTGGTTGTGTCGTCGGACGTGCGGCCACATGTTTTTGTCACTTGGGTGACGAGAGGTCCGGAGCTGTCAACTGTTCACCGCCTGGTGGTGAGTTGGTTCCGATGGTGGGGGAGGATGCCGGTCAGACCTGGCAGACCCAAACGCATTGTAAAGGTCTGCTGAGAACGTCTGGCAGCGTCCCAAGTCAGAAGGAGTTTCAACTCCCACCTACGGGAGAGCTTTGACCATGTTCCGAGGGAGGCAGCGGACATTGAATCCAAGTGAGCGATGTTTCGAACCTCCATTGTTGATGCGGCTGATCGGAGCTCTGGCCGCAAGGTGGTCGATGGCTGTTCTGGCGGTAATCCCAGAACTCGTTGGTGGACACCAGTGGTGAGGGATGCCATCAAGCTGAAGAAATAGTCCTATCAGGCCATTTTGGCCAATGGACTCTGGAGGCAGCTGACAGGTACCGGAAGGCCAAACTGTCTGCAGTTCTGCCAGTTGCTGAGGCAAAAACCCGGGCATGGGAGGATTTTGGAGAGGCCATGGAAAACGACTTCTGGATTTAAAGAGATTCTGGACCACCATCCACCGTCTCAGGAGGGGGAAGCAGTGCACAGTCAACACCATGTATGGTGGGATCAGTGTGCTGCTGAACTCGACTCGAGATGTTGTGGACCGGTGGAGGGAATACTTTGAAGACCACCTCAATCCGACCGACACGCCCTCCAACATGGAAGCAGTGCCTGGGAGCTCTGAGGCGGGTTCGCCTATCTATGGGGCTGAGGTCACTGAGGTGGTCAAAAAGCTCTTTGGTGGAGGCCCCTGGGGTGGAAAAGATCCGCCCGGAGTTACTTAAGGCCCTGGATGCTGTGGGAGTGTTTTGGTTGACATGACTCTGCAGCATCGCGTGGACGTCAGGGTCGGTGCCCCTGGACTGGCAGACCGGGGTGGTGGTCCAGGGGATCGGAGGGTGTCGAGTCTCGGATTCAGAAGGAGCAGTGTGGTTTTCGTCCTGGTCGTGGAACTGTTGACCAACTCTATACTCTCGGCCGGGTCCTTGATGGTGCATGGGAGTTTGCCCAACAAGTCTACATGTGTTTTGTAGACTTGGAGAAGGCATTCGACCGTGTTCTTCGGGGAATACTGTGGGGAGTGCTCCGGGTATATGGGGTAACGGACCACCTAATCCAGGCGCTTTGTTCCCTGTATGACCGGTGTCAAAGTTTGGTTTGCATTGCCGGCAATAAGTCGGACCCGTTTCCAGTGAGGGTTGGACTCCGCAAGGGCTGCCCTTTGTCACCGATTCTGTTCACTACTTTCAGGGACAGAATTTCAAGGCGCAGCCAGGGCTTTGAGGGGTTTCGGTTTGGTGGACGCAGGACTCGATCTCTGCTTTTTGCAGATGATGTGGTGCTGTTGGCTTCATCTTGCAGTGACCTTCAACTCTCACTGGATTGGTTCGCAGCTGAATGTGAAGCGGCTGGGATGAGAATCAGCACCTCCATGGTCCTCGCCCGGGAAAGGGTGGAGTGCCATCTCCGGGTCAAGGATGATTCCCCAAGTGGAAGAGTAAAAGTACCACTTTGGTGTGGTTAAGTAGTTCCCCGGCGGACGGCGCAATCGTGGCGGAATCCCAATACAACCTTAATCCCCCCCTCCCGAAGTATCCATCCATCCATCCATTTTCTATACCGCTTATCCTCATTAGGGTCACGGGGATGCTGGAGCCTATCCCAGCAGACTTTGGGCGAGAGGCGGGGTACACCCTGGACTGGTCGCCAGTCAATCGCTGGGCACATATAGACAAACAAACATTCACACTCACATTCATACCGATGGACAATTTAGAGTCACCAACTAACCTAACATGCATGTTTTTGGAATGTGGGAGGAAACCGGAGTACCCGGGGAAAACCCACACACGCACGGGGAGAACATGCAAACTCCACACAGAGATGCCCAACGGAGATTTGAACCCAGGTCTTCCAGATCTCCAGACTGTGTGGCCAATGTGCTAACCACTCAGCCACCGTGCGGCCCCTCCCGAACTAAACATTTTTAAACGGCTATAAACATCGGCCAACGATGCGAGACCTCTTCTTAGCTTTGCTTCTGCTAGTTTATATTCACGCTCCGTGAATGGAAGCTAGCGGGGTTAACTTAGTTTAGCATGCTAGTGCTAGGCTGGATGAGTATATTTTCACCGCATTGCCGCTTTACTGTTTTACTGTAAACAAAATAAACGTGACATAAAAGATATCTCCCATATGCAGTTGAATTTGCATGAGTGACAACATCTTCCTTGATGTCAAGCACGGGCATTACAATTTGCTGAAGATATTGAAGCATGTGTGCAGAGCTGACATCCCATTACAAAAGTTAGCCAAGCTACATGCATTTCTCAATTACTGTGCAAAACTTTCCATCGATGTATGGCATCAGTAAATCTAAGGATTTTTGCATTTGATTAACGAAAATTGTATCCACTAACCCAAAAAGCACACAGTAAAAATAAGTCTAAAATGTAAAAAACGAAATTGTAAAAAAATTAAATAATAAAAATGCAATTTGGAAAAAATTAAACCTACATATCTGTCATGTCTGCTTGCTTAATGGAGTCATTTTGGACTAAAAGTGCTACATTGACAAAAGACATAGTCCATGTGTTAAATCAACAGCAAAAGCATGGCAGAAATGACAAATATGTACGAGAACATGCATTAGAAAGGTTCTCTCTCTGCTCTGTCCATCTGTGAGTGTGACAAAAACGCTCTTTTTTTTAAGCTTTTTGTAAAATCCAAACAGATAAAAATATGGAATATTTGACGTACGTAAATTAATATGTTAAGCAAGCTGCCTAGTCCTTGATTGATGTTGTCTGCTACGCAGCCTTTGGTCCCAAGACAAAAGCTGGAAGTGATGAACGATAAGCAAACCGCACCAACTTTTCTTCTTTTGTTAAAATGTTGGTCCAGACAACGAAGCAGCCAGTTTAGAAAGTTGCAAATATTTGTTGTTGTTCCAGTCGCAAAGCGAGTTGTCTAAATAGGCGCTGGCGTATGGCCTGATACCATTCACCACCCTGGAGATGATTATTTAATCTTCCATGGTGGCTTGCTGGCTGCATCACAGCACGTTCCCCGGCACAGCCCGCTGACCAACGAGTACATTGATGGCCAATTTGAAGTGACAGCGGCCTCAATTTGGGCCAAATAGACCAAACGCGTCAATTGGGGAGTAGGTAGGCCGTAGATTGCGACCGTGTCTTGCGTGCGACTCCACTCGGGAGGTCGAGTTATTCACCCAATGAAAATGTCGTTATCAACCGACCTTCACACCGGATAGCACCAAAGCTTTGAGCGCTCGTGTGTTGCTGATCGTGTCAGATTTGTGGACGAGCTGTTCTTTAAACGGGGAATAATTAGGGGGGGAAACTAAGAGGAGTTCAGGTTAAGCTGAAAATGATGATGAAAAATGGAAGCGAGGCCAAAATCCCTGGGTCGCAGGCGTCTTGGCCCTCACAGTGACAGTGTGTCTTGGCATCTCTCATCTGAAAGTGGGCCAACGCTGGCACTTTCTCAATGCGGAACTGACCAAATTCTAACAAGCTTAATGCACTGGGAGACAAAGTGTCATGCTCACCGGTCAACACATTGGTTGTGGATGTGGGACAACGGCAAGACTCTTGCTATGCTAAACCTCATTCATAAAGGGACACGCGCTCATGGGAATCTGAAATATGAAAGTTAGCATTACATTTATACCTGGACAATGAACAGGAACTGTCATCCATCCTTTTTTTATACCACTTATCCTCATTAGGGTCGCGGGTATGCTGGAGCCTATCCCAGGGGGCTTTGGGCGAGAGGTGGGGTACACCCTGGACTGGTTGCCAGTCAATCACAGGGCAGACATACAACCCTTCACACTCACATTCATACCTATGGACAATTTAACATGCATGTTACAGCTAACATACATGTCTTTGGAATGTGGGAGGAAACCGGAGTACCCGAAGAAAACCTACGCACGGGGAAAACATGCAAACTCCAATGGAGATTCCAACCTTGATCTCCTGACTGTAGCCAGCGTGCTACCCACTCAGCCACCGTGAGTCCATTTTTACACCTAGGTTCGCCACTAAAGGCCTGGCAAAGTTTCTGAAAGGGCCCAGGTCAGGGGGTAAGACTGAAGAACTACTGGAATTAAAAACAATGACTTCAGTCTTGCGTTCATTGAAGTGCAAAAAATTTAGTGCAAGCCAGGCTTTGTTGTCATTAAAACACTCTAAAAGCATGTTAAAGAACTGCTGTCGTTCCTTTAAGCGGGACATAGAGCTGAAGAGTCATCAGCGTAAAGATGAAAGGAGACACCATGCTTTCTTAAGATCGAGCCAAGGGGGAGAAGGTACAGGGAGAATAACATAGGACCAAGAATGGAGCCTTGGGGCACACCACATGTTAAAGGTGCAGCGGGGGAGCTAGTGCCTCCAAAGCTGACACTGAAACTCCTCCCTGATAAATAAGATTTAAACCATTTTAAAACTGTTCCCTTGAGGCCTACAGAGAGCTCTAATCGGGACATCAATATGTTATGGTCAATAGTGTCAAAAGCTGCCGGTAAGTCTAAAAGCAATAAGAGAGCATGGTCACCAGAGTCAGTAATAGAGAGTAAGTCATTAAAAACCTTTAAAAGTGCTGGTTCAGTACTGTGCAAGGCCTTAAAACCAGATTGAAGTACTTCCGTAATTCCATGATTTTGAAGGAATGTCTGAAGTTGCATCACAGGAGCTTTCTGAAGAATTTTGGACATGAATGGTAATTTAGAAACAGGTCTGTAATTAGCTGGCTCTGAGGGGTCCAGACTGGACAATGACAAATGATAAAGGCATAATGCATAAAGCGTAATTTGATAAGCATCACACAAATGTTATAATATAAATAAATAAACCACCATTATTAGTAAGATGGGAAAATAATAAAAACCCTAATATATTTGCATTTTTAGAAAGTTTTGCAGTACATTACATAGTGTTACAATTTGTTTTCTAAAGAACACCAAGATCTTGCAGGATTTTCCTTGACTTATTTTCCCCCAACTTTTAGTCGTTTCCATTGGTTATTTTTAATTCATGAGAATTTTTAGACAGCAAAACATTACATCACGCAGCTTTGCAATTAAGTTAATATTTTCGAAATAAAGTCAACATGGTTACAATACGTTAAGTTTAGCAGATGACTTCCTGTCTTGTCCCGGCGATGCTGCGTCTTCACAGGTGCATGAATAAAGGAGGCATGTTAAACTTATAAGAGTCTAGACCATAGGTTCCCAAAGTGGGGTACGCATATCCCCAGGGGTACACCAATTGTCATGGGTGATACATGAATAAAAATCAAAAACACAAGCACAGAGCGCACAGTCATAGCAGAAAGAAGGAAGTTCTTCATTGCTCTGTGTGAGTTATACAAGTAAGAATGTTTGGCGATATGTTGTGTATTAAGAGTGTTTCATCTTAAAGATTCAGCCAGTTGAGGTGGCTCGGGCATCTAGTCCGGATGCCTCCCGGGCGCCTCCCTGGTGAGGTGTTTCGGGCATGCCCAGTCGGGAGAAGGACCCAAGGAAGACCTAGGACACGCTGGAGGGACTATGTCTCACAGCTGGCCTGGGAACGCCTTGGTGTCCTCCCGATAGAGCTGGAAGAGGTCGCTGGGGACCGGGAAGTCTGGACTTCCTTACTGAAGCTGCTGCCCCCGTGACCCGGACCCGGATAAGCGGAGGAAAACGGATGGATGGGTGGATGATATTCTAATCCACGCAATGTGAAAAGTGAATGACTTGAAGTCAGAAGTCTGAAGGTACGCGTGGAAGGTTTGGGACTAAGCTGCATGCCTCCGCTGATGGAAAAAGAACAAGAGCAGGGCAAGATTTCCCAAAAGACACCTCAAGTCTGTGAGGATCTTTGACATTCAGGCGAAAATCCCCTGGGTGAGTTGGAGTTTAGTTGATTTTTGTTGGAAAGATGAGGTCTTCTTAGGTCTGCGTTCCTTTGCGATTTTCTATCCCTCTTTCTTCTTGTTGTGTTCTTCATTTCCTCAGCTCTTTCTTCCGCCTTCTCGAAGAAAGTAGTTGCACATTGGAGGGCTTTACAAGCCCATTAGTCATTGCAGACCCCTCTCCTCCGCTCATCCATCAGCACATCCATCCATCTCCTCTACACATCTGACCTCGTCTGATGCAATATTAAACAGAACTAAGCAGGACACGGGCCGGGGCACGGGGGACAAGCCTTCCTGCTCGAAATCAACTGTCAGCTTCCGCTCGGTCAATGTGCGTGCGCGTGTGTGTGCAGGAAAGTGGATATGTTACCTCAAGCAAAAAGAGTGATTGCGACTAAATGATTAGCAAGTATGCTTTGGGTAAGTTTGCTAGATGTCTTTCAACACAGCAGGCTATTCAACTGGTGGCCGAGGGCCACTTCTGGTCCATGAATGTCGTCAGTCCGGCCTGCAAATTCAGTTCATCACTTGGAAGAAGGTGACTTGTTTGCATCAGATTCCTAAAACATCAACGTTGTCCTGTCATATAGAACGGTGGACTCAAGCGTGACGGCCGCTTGTGACTGTGAAACCATATTTATCCATAATCCTCTCATGACATTATTACACATTTCATTATTTACCTACATTATTTATTTACTGTACTTTCTTACACTGAAATCAGAGGTCAAGGTGTCAGGCAGAACTTTGAGTACGCAATTATTGTATAATTTTGTTAAATAAAGTTTGACAAAAAAAATAAGGAGCTCTAATTTTGAATGCGGTATGAGTCAAAATTAACACAACAAATACAATACAAATAGCACAAAATATTACTTTTGGATTTTTTTTAACATGATTGAAATACTTTTTATTAACATACATACATAATACACTGTACATAATATACTATACATAATATACTGTATATTTAATTCCATTTTAATTCCATTATTTTTTTCCAGTCATAATTGATAAATTCCATCCATCCATTTTCTTCCGCTTATCCGAGGTCGGGTCGCGGGGGCAGCAACCTAAGCAGGGAAGCCCAGAGGTCCCTCTCCCTGGCCACTTCGTCCAGCTCTTCCCGGCGGATCCCGAGGCGTTCCCAGGCCAGCTGAGAGGCATAGTCTCTCCAATATGTCCTGGGTCTTCCCCGAGGCCTCCTAACGGTTGGACGTTCCCTGAACACCTCCCCTGGAAGGCGTTCGGGAAAAATCCTAACCAGATACCCGAGCAAACCTCATCTGGCTCCTCTCAATGCGGAGGAGCAGCGGTTCTACTCCGAGTCTCTCCCGGATGACAGTGCTTCTCACCCTATCTCTAAGGGAGAGCCCAGCCACCCTGCGGAGAAAACTCATTTTGGCCGCTTGTACGCGCCATCTTGTCCTTTCGGTCACTACCCAAAGCTCATGAGCATAGGTGAGGGTAGGAACGTAGCTCGACCGGTAAATTGAGAGCTTTGCCTTTTGGCTCAGCTCTCTTTTCACCACGACAGACCGGTGCAGAGTACGCATCACTGCAGACGCCGCACCAATCCGCCTGTCCATCTCACATTCCATCCTTGTATCGCTCATGAACAAGACCTCGAGGTACTTAAACTCCTCCACTTGAGGCAGGACCTCATCCCCGACCGCGGAGATGGCACTCCACCCTTTCCCGGGCGAGAACCATGGACTCGGACTTGGAGGTGCTGATTCTCATCCCAGCCGCTTCACACTCAGCTGCGAACCAATTGAAGGTTCAGTGTTGAAGGTCACGGCTCGATGAAGCCAGCAGGACCACATTATCTGTAAAAAGCAGAGATCGAATCCTGTGGCCACCAAACTGAAACCCCCCAACGCCCTTGCTGCGTCTAGAAATCCTGTCCATGAAAGTAATGAACAGAATCGGTGACAAAGGGCAGCCCTGGCGGAGTCCAACTCTCACTGGAAACGGGTCCGACTTATTGCCGGCAATGCGAACCAAACTTTGACACCGGTAATACAGGGAGCGAACTGCCTGGATTAGGTGGTCCTATAGGTGGCCCGGAGCACTCCCCACAGTATTCCCCAGGGAACACGGTCCAATGCCTTCTCCAAGTCCACAAAACACATGTAGACTGGTTGGCCAAACTCCCATGCACCCTCAAGGACCCCGCCGAGAGTATAGAGTTGGTCCACAGTTCCACGACCAGGACGAAAACCACACTGCTCCTCTTGAATCCGACTATCCGGCGGATCTTCCTTTCCAGAACCCTTGAATAGACCTTACCGGGAAGGCTTAGGAGTGTAACGCCATGATAGTTTTATATATATATATATATATATATATATATATATACAGTACAGTTGTAGTAGCGCCTGAAACAGCAGAAAGCTCCTGTCACATGTAACCCGCCTGGTTCAGCCAGCACCGTGCTCCTCAGTGGGCTCGAGCCCAGTCCCTCCAGGACGGTAGTGAATAGTGCTAGGACTCTTCCAGAATCACCTGGACTCTCCTCAGTCAGCCTGACGTAGCTTGTTGGACAGTTTTGCACTGATCAACCAATCAGAAGTTGGGACCTGGAAGCTGGCCCTGAGAGGCGAATCAGAAGTTTATTTGGCTAAAAAAACCAGGCCCGTTGCTACTAGTATGTATGCGAGAGGGGCCAGCACTCCTGATTCTGAAGGCCTTGGGCAACAATAAACTGAAACGTAACATACACATACACCACTGGAAGCAGTGTAGCCATGAAACACACTACTAAATGCAGATAATAGATTTCTGGGGAAAATAATAATAATTTAATTTATTGATTTACAATTTAAGTTCTAAATATAGGCCAATGCTTCTGGTAATGGTTAGGCCAGCAGTGAAGGTTTTGCTGGCCCTGAGTGCACACCGCTGGAGAAATCAGATAATTGTTTATACAGATACGTTAATCAGATATTGTTGTACAATACACAAGACAAAATAAGACATTTCACTTAAGGCATTCAATACCAGACATAGTTATACGTTTTATAAACACGAATGCTCATAAGTGCGTAATGATTCCTCGAAGTATTATTGAGTTATTGAGTCATTTAAATTAGCCAAGGAATCATTTCACTCCTACAACATCAATTTTACTAACACATCCGTTGATGGTACAGTCAGGTTTCTGTGCACATGCATCTACTAGAGTTCACCCATTGAACACATTTCATTCAGAGCATGTTTACATTAATATTCATATCCATATGTCCCATTATTAGCTAACACAGTCGGTCCAGATCCTCAGGAGTAGTTCTGCTCCCAAGACTACATTACTTTGCACCCTGCTCCAATTTCTTTTTATGGAATTAAACTTTACACGCTTGCCATTTTAATTAAAAGTAAAGCGAATGAAATGGAATACACAATGACATACATTACATTTAGATAATTTGGCTTTTACGTAATACTGGCAGTGTTGTTTCAGTTCCGCGTCTCATTTGATGCCAAACCAGAAATGATAAAAATTTGAAAACAATTTCTGGCTTATCCTTACTTTGCTATTTACATTTGGGGATCTAATGTTTCATTTTCCCTGCAACCTTTGAGACAAGGCTGCAAGTTGTGCTAATTGAAACCCAGCATATCATATAGGATAATTAAATATTCATACACTTTCTTTAGGGATTATTTCCAGTCCTGCAGCCTGACGGTACCAGGGTGAAACTGTGGCTGTCCTAAAATCTTTATAAACTGTGCAGACCGTGTTTTTTGTGACATTATTATATTGTTAACTGACATACAATAGGAATAATAAGTGAACCAATGTTAATATTAAGTCAGAAAAGCGTACAGAACAAGACCAGAACACGCTCCGGGAACGGGATTCAAGCATATGCACACAGGAAACCACAGCAAAGCCACGTATTCCCAACAATAACACAATAATAACATTCTCTAATATGGTCTGTCATAACTGATAAAACACACACACATGGTCAAGTATGTTTTGAGTATGTTTCCTACTAATAGTTGTGAGGATCAGATATGTTTTACCGGCAGTTCAAGCCACAGCTAACAGCTTGCTCGGGATTTTGGTATAAAAAAACATGTTATTATTCTGAAATTCAAAGTGAGGCTGCAATCTAAGACGACACTTTAGCCACCGACTGTAACTGGCACGTCAGAACAAGCCTGATAGGAATTAGCACCACGTTAGTTAAACTATGGAACATATTAGTAGGAGAAATGTGGATTGACTTACTGCCAGTTTCTGTTTGTCATCATGTCGCCAATAATGAAATGTTGCAGAAACATTTATTATACACCATGACTTTCTACAGCCTGTGAAATGTCTTTAATGTAAATGTGACATCCTTGCTAATCAAACAATAAAATACACAGAAATGTCATACAAAGGGCACTTGTAGGACCTGAAGGGGAGTTCTGGATTCCTGTAGAGCACCTACGCATGACAACCTGCACAGAAAGCTTTCTACACCTTCCAGACTTCGCTCCTTTTCCAGCAGTGTTTCCTGGGGTTTCCTGCCTCCCATCCAAAAGGCCCTCCTTAGTTGGCCTCCCGCCGAGCCCACTCCGCTGTGATTGGTCACACTCGCGGGTGCTCCAAAGGACTTCTGGGCTGCTGCCGAACCCCACTTGCTAATTCCGGCAGCTCCAGACATCGTTGAGCTTGTAATTTGCGTGCATTCAGGTAACTGTCCCTCTGCTCCCTGTATGCACACTCTGTAATGCTACACAGACAACTGCTTTTGTCCCATTAATTACACAAAATAAACACAGTTAGGACACTGATCATTTGTCACCTACAACTTGCCCTTCTGACTCTTCAACAAGACCAAGTAACGTTGGGAAGGTGTCGGACTTCAACAACGGGTTAGCAGACAGTCCAGCATAGTATTGGCCCATGTTCACAAAACAGCAAAGTATCGTTGACGGATATTTTTCTCTTGTTGTCTGGGAATCAGCTACTCCAACCACTTCTGCCTGATGCTTGCCTCTTTAGGAAAGCTAAACAAAAATAGCTTTCCCTCACACCTGACCAAACATTTCCTGGTAGCTATTGTTCTACGTGCTAACACGGTACATTTGTCAAAATGAAGCAGAGCCGGGGGAGGGCAGGCTTACAGGTGTGAACATTGGCATGCCCATATAAGGCATGCCCATATAATCTAATTAATATGCAGACTTAAACAATAGCCTCGTGAGTCGACAAAAAAGTGAGGCTCGAATTTAGGCCATGCAAACCGAAGATTTCAAAATTAGATAAGAATAAAAAATTCGTATGTAGGATGATTACTTATCTATTTTTCAGTGTTCATTTGAATTGTTATCAAAATGTCACAACGCGAAATACACATTTTACACCCAAAATTACTATCAAATTAATCAATTAATTATGATCAATATTTCAAGTTAATTAGGATAAAAAGTTTTTTAAAGTGTGTAGTAGTAAGGGGATACATGGCTTCAGAACAAATGTCTGAAGGGGTATGCAAGTGTAAAAAGTTGCGGAACTCCTGAGCTACATTACCTAGCTATAATTTCCTGGAAATGACACGGTGACGTAATCGCATACATATTCGGAATAATGAAAACAAACGATTATGTACAGAATTTATTTACATGATTCTAGGGCCGCAACTAACAATTATTTTTTTAGTCGACTCATCTGGAGCTTGTTGTTTTGATTAGTTGAGACGGAACAAATCGATATGAACCAAACACAAACAGTTTGGTCTGCAGCATATGAGAAAAGATGCAAAAATGTCTATCCCTGTTCTCCAAAATCAAAGGTGTGTGAATATCTTGTTTTGCATAAATATTATATAAATAAATATATATATATTATTTGCACTGCATTGGATATACCAATCGGCACACCTGTATGAGGCGTGTATACCGTCAACATGGACGTGTGCATGTATACACACAACATGCCAGTGCTTCCAGCAGTTCAATCGATTTTGCAGTGGTGAGTTAAATATAGAGTACAAAGACAGAGAGAGAGAGAGAATCCTGGAGGGATAACCCTACCCCCCCCTCCTTTCCTCCTCCTTTTCCTTTCCATTCCATCTCTGAGCTTTTCTGTATGGCGTTTCCCAACCACACGCACATGTTTTAATTATCAGGCGCTTAATAAATAATTCCAAAGTCACCGGGGTGCCTTCTAAAAATAGCCTGGTGAATGAATAATGAATTTTCTTTTGACCCTGCTCAGCATTGTCTGTCAGTATCTGTGTGTGTGTGTGTGTGTGTGTGTTTGTGACAATGGCATCTTAATGCACTATAAGAAGCAAGATGATAAATGTCATTTTTTGTGGAAGGTATACGTGTTTCTGCACAACTCAGTACATACATGCAGTATTTGAAATCAACTGTATGTATTAAACTGGTCTTAAAATAGAAGCTTCCGTGTCACATTAGTGCTACACTGTGTTGTAATAATGAGAATAGAAGCCCCATTGTTGCCATGACAACCCTACTTCACCTCCTTTATTGGTCAGTTATTTTGGTGGACCTGCCAGGACACTCCTCATGGTGTTTTGTAGCACTGAGGTTAGCACCTGTGTATAAATAAATAAATAATAATAAATCATTATGCACTAATGCTGGTATGTTATACTACGCACTGCCGATCAAAATCTTAAGACCAGTTGAAAATTTGCTAGAATATACTGTTTTGCACATTTGGATCCTAATGAGGTTTTGAGTAGAGCTACAATATGCAAAAGCAAGAAGGGGGAGTGTGGCAAAAAGCATAATGTATTGAAAACAAGAATTCAAGTGAAATAGGCTGTTTATCAGCGAATCAAAAGTTTAAGACTTGCTTAAGATTGCTCAAAAAGTGAGAAAAATCTCTCCAAACCAGAACAAAAAATGTTCCCAGTAGGACTCAGTAATGAGTAGCTCCACCGTTCTTGTTAGTCACTTCAAAAATTCATTTGGGCATGCTTGATGCGAGTGTTTCCAGGAAGCTAGAGGGAACATTGCTCCAAGTGGTGAAGATGGCTTCACGAAGGGCATCAACTGTCTGGAACTGATGGCCGTTTTTATAAACTTCCCTTGCCATCCATCCCCAAATGTTCTCCATGGGATTTAAATTAGGGGAACATGCAGGAAGGTCCAAAAGAGTGATGTTATTCTCCCTGAAGAAGTCCTTCATCAAGCGAGCATTGTAAACTGCAGCGTGTCCTGTTGAAAAAACCAGCTGGCACCACACAGACAAGGAATGCCCGCTGTAACATCTGCACATAACCAGCTGCCGTCTGACCACCCTGCACCACCTAAAGCTCCAGTGTTCCACTAAATGAAAAAGCACCCCAGATCATGATGGACCCCCCTCCACTGTGCCAGGTAGAAATCATCTACAACATGATCAATGGTCTTAAACTTTTGATCAGCTGATAAACAGCCTGATTCAGTTTATTGTTGTTTTCAATAAATGACTTTTTCAAAGTGCTTTTTGCCACGCTCCCCCTTCTTGCTTTTGCATATTGTAGCTCTACTTAAAACCTCATTAAGATATCATTGATAGTATATCTATTATATATGTATTTGTGCTACACGGATGTGCAGCTTTCCACGTTGGCTATCCTGTCTTACTTGTTGATAGTAGGGGAAGTGTTATTTTTAGCTGACTATTGATCAACATTTTGTAATGGTTATTTTGGTAAGACACTGTTTAAAATAAAAATATCCTGTACCTTGTATTGCATATTCTGGTATTTGTCTTATTTTGCGCATTAATTTGAAGAAAAATATCAGTATCAGTTGATATCGATAATGAAGTCATGGACTTGATCGGTTTATTACATATCAGTAAGAAAACCAATATTGAGCACATCATGAATCACTGTTATTAGTATATTTTTATTGCTACATGGCAAACGAGCTACCAGTCGGTGCAGTAGATTCTCCGAAAACAAACAAGACCCAGCATTCATGGTATGCACGCTCTCAAGGGTGAGCAATCAGGCAACTGGTTGAGAGAAAAAAACAGCAGTGTGGCCTTCAGTCTGTTTATCCCATAGCAGGGATCATGAAACAGTTTGCATATGTCAGAATACTTGAAGAGGTCAAGTTGCCTTATGCTGAAGAGGACATGCCCTTTAAATGGCTGTTTCAACAAGACAATCACCCCAAACACACTAGTAAACCAGCAAAATCTGAGTTCCAAACCAACACAATTAATGTTATAGAGTGGCCAGCCCAATCCCCGGACCTTAACCCAATGGTGAACTTGTGGGCATCAAAGGGAGATCAAAAATGCTGTTTCTGAAGCAAAACCAAGAAATGTTCATGAATTGTGTAGTGACAGCTGCAAGGTGCCATGAGTTGGTTGACTTCATGCCCCACAGATGTGAAGCAGTATAAAAAACTGTGGTTATACAACTTAACATTAGTTTAGTGATTTATAGGATTGCGAAATCCTAGGAGCTACTGGTATGTTGTCCAGTGCTGAATGTCCCTGGTACTGTCTCCCAAGGCAAGGTGACGGACCAGACAAAGAGTGATTCATAAAACTCTATTAAGAAAATCAAAAGGGAGGACCACACCTCGCCCGGTCATGGTATTATTACACTACTATATTATTGACTAACTCTGACAATTGACATTGACTATTAGGCATGTGATACTTACATTGAAAAAAGGCCGACATGCTTTGGAGAGAACATTTGGACAATCAGTTTACATCAACAAGATCTATTACATCTGAAATTGTGCTGATGTAGGCTTGCTGTGCTGTCGGCTACTTGAACTTAATCGTTTCCAAAGCTCTACTTGGACATTGAGACGTACTAAGCATTCGCAATTTGACTAAATGAATGAAAAATTCAATCCGGTCGTGAACACCAAATTGTTCGGAGGTTTGTCTGTTCTTTTGAGAATGTAATTTCCGTTTCAAGAAATGAGCCAAAGCAAAAGAGAAAAACAGCGATAGCCCCTCCGGCTCAGATTGTCCGTGCCGGAGTCACCATTGGTGAATGAGAGGGTCACCTCCCTATGCCTTCGGGTTGAGGAAAGAAGAGGTCTGATCGAGAGCAACGGCCTCCCCGAGCTGAAATCGTGTGGTGTGATGGTTATTGGACTTCTGTGCGAACCACAGTTTGTCCGTAACAAACACCATATTCTAACCTAAGGATGTCCACAAGTGCACTTGGCGCCTGGGCAGCCGAGGTTGCAGGTATACGATCGACTTTGTAGTCGTATCATCAGATCTGCGTCCGCATGTTCTGGACACTCAGGTGAAGAAAGAGGTTGAACTGTCAATTGATGACCACCTATTGATGAGTTTGATTGGATGGTGGGAGCGAAGGCCGGACAGTTCTATGTGTACTGATGTGCCTCCATTGCTGAGGCAGCCGATTGGAGCTGTGGCCGCAAGGTGGTCGGTATTAGTCGTGGTGACAAACCTCGAACCTGATAGCGGACATCCGAGTTTGGGGCTACTGTCAAACTGAAGAAGTTCTACTGAGCATAGATTAGATTAAATTAGATTCAACTTTATTGTCATTACAGATGTACAAGTGCAATGCAATGAAATGCAGTTTAGGTCTAACCAGAAGTGCAGTAAGCAGCAGAGGTGCAGGATATGGGTATTAAAGTGAAGTTATATAAATTATAAAATGCAAAAGAAAGAAACAATGAATATTTAATTTTTACAGATGAATGTACTATGAACATAATATACAGGTTGCTATCGACTATGTTCAAAAATTTACAAAGTTGAAAAAAATGTACTGGTTGTTATTGGTATATGAATATGAATTAATGTAATTTGAAATGTACAAATAGATAAGTACAGATGTATATACTGAGTTTTAAAAATGTATATGGTTGGTTATGTACATTTACAAGTGGGCATGTACAATATAGTGCAATTATTATTGGGAATGTTAAATAGTGCAGTAATAATCGGGAGAGTGTAAGGGGTGCATGAGGGGGTAAATAAATCAGTGTGGGGCAGAGTTCAACAGGGAGACAGCTCTGGGGAAAAAGCTGTTCTTCAGTCTGCTGCTTCTCGCCCGATGACACCTGAAGCGCCTTCCGGAAGGCAGGAGAGAAAACAGTCTGTGGGCAGGGTGAGAGGAGTCCTTAAGAATGCTGCGTGCTCGACGCAGACACTGTCTCTTCTGGAGATCCTCGACGGCTGTAAGTGGAGTCCCAGTGATGCGCTGGGCGGTTTTCACCACCCGCTGCAGTACCTTACGTTCAGCAAAAGAGCAGCTTCCATACCAGACTGTGACACAGTTGGTTAGGATGCTCTCTATCGTGCAGCGGTAAAAGTTCACCAGGATGGATGAGGACAGCTGGTTCTTCTTAAGTATTCTCAAGAAGAAGAGGCGCTGGTGAGCCTTCCTGACCAGGCTGGAGGTGTTGGTGGTCCAGGTTAGATCCTCTGAGATGTGGGTCCCAAGGAACTTGAAGGATAAGACAGGCTCAACGGCCATCCCGTTAATATGGATGGGATCATGTGAGCCTCTTCTATCCTTCCTGAAGTTCACGATGAGCTCCTTAGTCTTGGAGGTGTTAAGGAGCAGATTATTGTTGGTGCACCAAGTGGCCAGATGCTGAATCTCCTCTCTGTAGGCAGTCTCATTGTTGTTGCTGATGAGACCGATCGCCATGGTATCGTCTACAAACTTTATGATGGTGTTGGATCCATACATAGGCCTGCAGTCGTAGGTAAAGAGGGAGTAGAGGAAGGGGCTCAGCACACAGCCATGTGGTACTCCAGTGTTGAGCGTGATGGTGGAGGAGCAGATGTGGTCTGACCTAACATACTGAGGTCTGTTGGTCAGAAAATCCATAACACAGTTGCAGAGGAAGGGGTTAATGTCCAGTTCTCTAAGTTCGATGATTAGCTTAGAGGGTATGACAGTGTTGAATGCTGAGCTGAAGTCAATAAACAGCATTCGTGTGTAAGTATTTCTGTTGTCCAGGTGTGCAGGTACAGAGTGCAGCGCTATGGAGACTGCATCCTCTGTGCTCTTGTTGTCACGATAGGCAAACTGGTGAGGGTCCAGTGTAGATGGGAGAGAGCTTCTCAAGTGTGCAAGGACCAACCGCTCAAAGCACTTCATGATGATGGGTGTGAACGCAACAGGGCGGTAGTCATTCAGGCATGATGGACATTTTCTTTATTGTCTCTTTCAAAGCAAGCATAAAAGTCATTAAGTTCGTTCAAGAAGACATTATTAGTGGTTGTGGGGGTGGAGTGGTTGTTTTGTAATCACTGATGGCCTGGATGCCCTGCCACCTGCGTCGAGGGTCAGAGTTGGAAAAGTGCTCCTCTAGCTTTAGCTTGTAGCAGGGTTTGGCCTTTTTGATGCCCCTCTTCAGATTTGCCCTGGAGGTGCTGTAGGCCTGTGCATCACTAGATCTAAAGGCAGCGTTGCGTGTCTTCAGCAGGAGGCGCACTTCCTTGTTCAACCATGGCTTCTGATTTGGGTATGTGGTGATCTGAGTTGTAACACTGTCTATGGTGTTGTTGATGTAGTCCAGCACATAGGAAGTGTAGCTGTCTATATCCGTGTGAGAGCCACAGGTGGCCTGGGAAGCAAACATACTCCAGTCTGTTTGGTGAAACCTGTCCTGAAGTGTGAGGTCTACCCCCGCTGGCCACACTTTGGTAGTCCTCGTTGACGGTTTCACACGGTTGATGAGGGGTGAGTATTTGGGCATGAGGAACAAAGAAAGGTGATCTGATTGTCCCAAGTGGGGGATGGGTGTCACAGTGTAGGCTTCAGCCATGTGTGTGTATACATGGTGCAAAGTTTTGTTTCCTCTGGTGTGACAGAATATGATTTGGGGAAATTTGGGGAGTACTGTCTTTAAGTTAGAGTGATTAAAATCCCCTGCAACAATGAAGGCAGCCTCCGGGTGAGCAGTCTGTTGTTTACTGATGGCTCCATGAAATTCTTTCATAGCAAGCTTGGCATCAGCATCAGGAGGAATGTAGCAGCAGTTATAATGGCGGAGGTGAATTCCCGCTGCAAATAAAACGGTCTACACTTAACCGTGAGAAACTCTAGGTTAACTGAACAATGTCTCCCAACAGTAGATGGCTTATGGGACACCTAAAGCAGCTGACATTACACCGGCATGCCAATCGACACGCGACTTCAAAGTGGTCAAGGAAAAAACTCAAGTGTGGGAGGAGTTTAGTGAGGCCATGGAGCAAGACTTTTCGTCTGCCTTGAAAAGGTTCTGGCAAACCGTCTGACGCCTCAGAAAGGGAAAGCAGTGCCCGGTCCACACTGTCTACAGTGGGGACGGAACCCTGCTTACCTTGACAAAGGATATAGTCGGACGGTGAAAATAATATTTTGAGGCGCTTCTCAATCTCACTGACATACCCTCCATGGAGGAAGCAGAGCCTGAGGACACCACACTGATAGTTCCATCATAGTAGCTCAGGTATCTGTTGTAGACACAAATCCCCAATGGCAAAGCTCCGGGGGTGGACGTGCTTTGCCCTGAGTTCTTCAAGGCTATGATGCCGAGGCTAACACGTTTCTTCAACGTGGAAGTTGGGAACAATACCTCTGGATAGGCAGACCAGGGCTGTTGACCCCCATTTTCCCTCTCTGTGATGGGAAGGTGTGTTCCAACTATAGGGAGATCACACTTCTCAGCCTCCATGTGAGATTATATTCCAGGGTGCTGGAGTGAGGGTACGACTGTTAGTCGAACCACAGCTACAGGAAATGCAATGTAGTTTTTTCCCAGTTGCGGTACCCAAAGGTGCTGGAGGGAACATCGGAAGCCGTCCATCTGTTCCGTCTACATGTGCTTTCTAGACTTGGAAAAGGCATTTCACCATGTCCATTGTGGGGTCCTGTCGGGGGTCCTGGGGAAGTACAGAATTGGTAGTGCGCTACTACGTAACCTTTGGTCCTTGTACAATTGGCACAGGAGCCTGGTTTTCATTGCCTGCAGTAAGTTGAGCCTGTTTCCGGTGAACGCTGGCCTCCGCTAAAACTGCCCTTTGTCACCGATCTGTTCATAACTGTCATGGACAGAGTTTTTAGGTGCAGCCATGGTGTCGAGAGGGTCCAGTTTGCGGGCTATTCGCAGACAATATGGTCCTCATGAGGCTGTGACCTTCAAAGTTTACTTAGGAAATTTGTTGCTGAGTGTGAAGCTTCTGGGATGAGACTCAGCGCCTCTAAATCAGAGGCCATGGTTCAGTCAAACAGGTGGATTGCACCCTGCGGGTTCAAGTATCTTGAGGTCTTGTTTATGAGCGAGAAAGGGTTGGAGCATGAGGTCGACAGACGGATCGGCACATCATCAGCAGTAATGCGGTTGCTGTACCTAACCATCGTATTGCCAGAAGGCAAAGGTCACTAAACTGGTCAATCTATGTTCCCATCTTCACCTATGGTCATGAGCTTTGAGTCATGACCGAAAGAACTCTTCCCATCAAGAGTAACCAGCTGAGGTAGCTATCCCCAGCCGGGGCCCCAGGTCAGACCTAGGACACGCTGGAGGAATTATGTCAATTCAATTATTTTTCAATGATTTTCAACATCACTATGTATATTTGCCGTATTGCTCAATGATACTTGTACTTACACTTACGTTATGATCATATAGAATTTTTTATATGTTTTTTGGGGGTTTTTTTTCGCAGATGAGTGGAGTCATTCTTAATGGTTCTGTTATTATTAAGTAATGATAGTACAGTAACCATAAGCATTATAATTAAGTAAAAAGTGTACTAAATTCAGCTCAGAGAGTTTGCAGTGTCTGCTGTTTCTCTGTGATAGTCTCTCTATCCTGCTATCTCCCTTGTAATTATGAATGAGATGGATTGCCAGAGGAAAGCACTCACTGATCCCTCACTAGATCACAAAAGTGCTTTGCGTGGCTCAATGAAAAGTGATGCCCTGGACTATTCTCCATGACACACATTATCATGTGGACAGCCTCAGTAGCGCTGCCAAGACTCTTTGAAGATTTGGGACAAGTGCCAGTGACATTCTCTCCAAGGCGAGGACATGGGGACGGAGGGACAGAAGACAAGGAAAACCAGGTGGAAAAGAGGAGGAGGAGAATGGCAAAACAAATTTTATAACTGGGAGTGACTGCTGGTCCCGTACTTGTTGGCATGTCAGCTGGGATGGGCTCCAGCCTCCTGTCACCCTAGCTCAGGGCTGGAAAGGACATCACGCAAGCCCCTGAGTTCAGTTCCAAACTTCGGAGTGACTAACATTTTTGCTGCAGAGCGCTTCTGTCATATGACGGATCTTTGACTAGCGTTTCTACAGTAGGTCCATAAAAACAGCATATCAGTCCTGTCATTTAGAGGATCCTCGACTACTGTTTTTGCCGTAAACCTTGCAAACCTTTGATCTTTCAGTGTACTCCTGTCATATGAGGATCTATGACCGGAGTTTTCTGCGGTAGGTCTTCAAATCAGCAGAAAGGTTGTGTCACATCAGAACTTTGACAAGCATTTCTGCAAAAGGTCCTGTCATATGGACACTATATGACTAGTGTTTGGAGCTACATCTAAAGAAGACCTAGACACCACTACGTAATTCGTCCAAAAAGAAGGCTCACTTCTTTGCGATGCTAGAAAGGGGACAACACATAATACAAACTTTTAAAACTAACTACAATTAAAACTTAAAATACTTGATCTCCGTTGTTGTTGTCCTTTGCTTACTGTGCACCATTCTTCTTCTGAACTGCAACAACTGATGGAAAAGTGCCTTTGCAATAGAGAAGAAGAGACAAGCCTTCTATGCGGAGAATGGGTCAGTGAACCTTGGAGGCATTAACATTGTGTAAAGTGCCACCCTCAGCATTGTATATATATATATATACACACACACACGCGACAGGCTTGATCCCAACATCCAATAAAAGCTGCGTACATCAGCGAGGAGGTTGTCCATTAGATAGATAGAGGACAGCAGGCCAAGGTCTAGACAGCAGCAAAGAGAGGGCAGACAGCTTTATTGCATTACTTAGTGGACATGGTGATGTCTTTATGTTTGCATGTTCACAGCTTTGCACTATGGTCTTCCATTGCTGTGTATACCCTACTTCCAAAAGACGTACACCACATTAAAAACAATTTAGTTAGCTGTTGGGAAGACTTTAAGAGAACACACGTTATAAGTCTGTACAGTATCAAACATCTCCCTTTTTAGATCAGGTTAAGTAAATATTGTATGAGTAAATGTAGTACTCTTTGTAAGTAGTATGCTCCCAAGTATTGATACAACTCACTTCGACTCCATCCACCCATTCTAGTGCTCCTAGGATCCTTTCAAGTGGGCTTAACCCACCATAAACCACTATCCCACTTCTGACACCATTTGACAAATAGTCACCTCAATCCAGATACCTGAACACAGGTCTATTGGATTGAAAAACTCATATACTCATGTAAATCCAGCTCTTATGACTACAGGGTCCTACTGGGGCTCACACGTATTATCTCACAGTTAAGTATCCCAATTCTGAATGCATTAGACATAGAAGAGGAGTATAAAAAGAGTAAACTATTAGTCAAAGATAACATAATTGAACACAAAATGATGACCGCCAAGACTTTTGGGAAAAGATCTTGTGGACTGACGAGACAAAAGTAGAACTTTTTGGAAGGTGCGTGTCCCGTTCCATCTGGCGTAAAAGTAACACAGCATTTCATAGCAACAGTCAAATATGGTGGTGGTAGTGTGATGGTCTGGGCTTGTTTTGCTGCTTCAGGACCTGGAAGGCTTGCTGGGATAGATGGAAGCATGAATTCTACTGTCTAGCAAAAAATCCTGAAGGAGAAGGTCCGGCCATCTGTTGGTCAACTCAAGCTAAAGCCATCTTGGGTGCTGCAGCAGGACAATGACCCAAAACACACCAGCAAATCCACCTCTGAATGGCTGAAGAAAAACCAAATGAAGACGTCGGAGTGGCCTAGTCAAAGTCCTGACCTGAATCCCATGGAGATGCTGTGGCATGACCTTAAGAAGGCGCTTCATGCTAGAAAAGCCTCAAATAAAGCTGAATGACAACAATTCTGCAAAGATGAGTGGGCCAAAATTCCTCCAGAGCGTGTAAAAGACTTGTTGCAAGTTATGGCAAACGTTTGATTGCAGTTATTGCTGCTAAGGGTGCCCAAGCAGTTATTAGGTGCAGGGGCAATGACTTTTTCACACAGGGCTATGTGGCTTTGGATTTTTTTCTCCCTAAATAATAAAAACATTCATTTAAAAACTGCATTTTGTGTTTACTTGTGTTATCTTTGACTAATATTAAAATGTGTTTGATGATCAGAAACATTTTGTGTGACAAAAGAATAAAAAGTCAGGAAGGGGGCAAATAGTTTTTCACACCACTGTATGTTATAAAATTATGCAGTACAGTATATTCAACAGTTGATGGGTTTCTTGAAGGATTTATGGGATCTTACAATTGAAGTGAGTGGGCTGCATGAGCCTCATACGATGCCCACACACGTACAAGGAGTGTAAGTCTGTCTAGGGATGGGCGGTTGCTGTGTGTGACTGGCCAATCACATTGTGTGAAGAGTGAATACACAAGAAGTTACCCAATGAGAGTTTTCCTTCATCACGATTACGGACAATGATGAGCTGTACTCCTTTCATGCTCGTACTCGTGCATTATTCATGCATGCATTATTATGTGCGAGTATCCTGCCTGCTCATCCTAGACAAAATGCTCAAGATTCTCTGTGCTGCTTGTCAAAAAATGTGCAAACTTTATATTTGGAACACTGGATGTATTTTTAGAGTTTTTATGTAATCACCTTAACCAGTATAAAAGAAGAGCGACACGTGGGTAAGAAGGAAGTCAGACAAAAATTGTTACATAATAGGTGTAGAAATATTGTTGATGTGCTAAAAATAGATGGATGCATATTTAACTTGTTGGATCACAACTACAGTACGATTTTTTGCTTAATGTCTTCTCATTAGCGTGCTCATCTTTGAAGCCAAGCAGCTGACAGCTTGTAAGAACATTGGAGGTGATGGCGCGCGCTGAAAAAGACGTAACGGTGTCTTGTTGTTGCAGCAGAGGACGTCCAGCTCGCCGCTCTCCCTTTCGCTCGTTGTTCGATTCCCCGACACGCGCCCCCCCCTTCTTGACACCTTTGATGTCAGTGGGCTCTAGAGGGATTGGAAAGCAGGAAGAGGAAAAACCCCAACAGCTTCAAAGGGCTTTTCTCTGATTCTATTTTTAGCTCACTGGTTCCCTACTTAAACACTTGACTTGAAAATGACGAGGGGCAAGGACAAATAAACGGGGAGGGCACAATGGAATCATGTCATTCGTTCATTCATTTTCTATACCGCTTATCCTCATTAGGGTCATGGGTATGCTGGAGCCTATCCCAGCTGGCTTTGGGCGAGAGGCGGGGTACACCCTGGACTGGTCGCCAGTCAATCGCAGGGCAGACATACAAGCATTCACACTCACACTCATCCCGATGGACAATTTAAAGTGGCGGGGTCGCGGGGATGCTGGAGCCTATCCCAGCTGACTTTGGGCGAGAGGCGGGGTACACCCTGGACTGGTCGCCAGTCAATCACAGGGCCAATTTAAAGGCATATTTACTCAAACCCTGAAGTCAAAATACAACAAACACAGGTTTAGGCTGAAGACAACGTGTATGTGCGGTCATAAAGGGTGGAGATATGATGCAAGCATTTTCATAGAAGCTACGGTGTCTTCCAGTCTTTCCACTCTGGGACCCGGTTTCAATAGTCTTCGTTTACATACCCTGAAAACAGGGACTTAGTCTGGATGATGCGTCGTTTTGATGAAGTATTTGTGCGTTTAGGCCTCGGATGGTCTTTGTCTGGACGGGGCTTTGTTTTATGCAGTTCAATTGTAATCAATTCCAATTTTCAATGGACGCAGCTGTGCAATAATCATGCCGTGTAATCAGCATCTTGATGTGCCACACATATGAGGTGGATGAATTATGAATTATGAATGCTCAAAAACAGATATTTGGGTGATGGGACTTTCATGTTGGAGTTCAGCTTATAACTAAATGGGAGAAAAAACAAAAGTGCAGCGTTTATACGGTATGTAGTTGTTGGAAAAGTGTCAGTCACCATACTGTTGAATTATTCCTTTAGTTGTTTATGATTGTCACAACATTATATTATTATTATTATTATGGATTTTCCACCAAAATGCCCCAATCGTACACATTATCGACTTTTTGTGGCTTTGTTATTATTGATGTTTTGCTTTTTATTCCAGTCTGTGGCTTTAGTAGGTTGTGTGTTTTGCTCTGTCTTTTTCTGTCTTAATTAACTTGAGTGTTTTGCGTTTTATTCTTTTTTATTAGCTTGTGTGTTTACCTTTTTTTGCTTTTTGTGTGATTTTTTCAACTTTTAGTGTCTAACAGCTTGTTGCATACGGTTTCTGCAGCTCTATTTATACGAGTGCTTTACTTTTTCTTTGTCTTTTTGCAGCTTTACTAGCTTGCGTTGCCTAAAGGGCGACCTAATTGTAGCTTTGTAAACTTACACGTTTATGCCTTATAAACAAGCACCACGTTTTGGCCTAGCTGGCATTTTCGGGAAACCATTGTAAAAGTGAGTCAAGAGAGCGGGGTCTAAAATGGGGGGTGTGAGAGACCCAGGAGCGGTCCTCAGGGGCAGTGCCCCTCCTTGTTGACCAGGTACTGCAAACCCCTGGCCCTTCTTCTCACGTCTAAAATGGCCTTGATCGAGAATGGGTGGCCATCAATTAGCTTGGGAAGAGGAGGAGGCACCTTAGAAGGGCTCAGGTCGATGGAGGTGACCGGCTTGAGGAGGAGATGTGGAATGCAGAGTGTATCCTGAGGGAATCTAAAAGGCGGAGCAGAACAGAAGAGGGATTAAGGATGCACTCGGTAGGGTATGGGCCAATGTACCTGGGTTGTCATTTCTTGGCATCTGTGTGGAGGGGCAGAACCTGGGACACAGCCACACCCTCGGTCCAGGCTTATAATCAGGGGCAGTGGTGCATTGATGGTTGGCCAGGCGTTGGTTCCGCTCAGACTTAAGTGCCAAAGCTGCCCAGGTGTTGCGCCACGCCTTGCATGGCAGGTGGATGGACGCAGAAGGAGCTGCCAACTCAGATTCCAGACAGGAAGGCTGGGGGCTGGTACCAGTGTGCTTCATGAAATAAAGAGAGGCCCATAGCAGAGCTGACGAGGGTGTTGCGGGCATACTTGATCCGGTGTAAGTTGAGAGCCCAAGAAGCAGGTTGCTGGTGGCACACGGAACGGATGGTGGCCTCCAAATTCTGGTTGGCACGCTGCATCTGGCCATCAGTCTGAGTGTGAGACGAAAAGACAAGCCGGGTGATGAACCCAAAGCCTTGCAGAAGGCCTTCCCGACAGCAAAAGAGACCACATCAAGAGGGATGCCATGGAAAAAGTGGTGAAGCAGTGGTGAAGTCCACCATCTCGAGAGCTGAGTAAAACTCGTGGAGGGTGACAAAGTGGGCCTGCTTTGAAAAATGGTCCACTATAGTCAGAATGACTGCATTGCCGTTGGACGATGGAAGGCCAAAAAAGGTGACCCAATAACTCCTGATTTTGGTCTGGTCTGATTTTTTGGGGCAGGCAAATGTTCTCTTTCAAATGCATATTGTTTTGAGAAGCCAAACTCTTGACTTATGTAGCCCCAGCATGTGCGTACAGTATTTATGCAGCCCTAAAGCGGGACTTCCATCCCGACGTACATGCACTGGTACAGCAATTCTTGGGACATTTCTTGACCGTGGCCAGCCCCTAAAGGACGTGAGGTATCAGAGGTGCTGCAAGTGCGTCGTACTAATGGAGCAAGCAATTTCCTTTCTTTTTCTTTGACTTAATTAACTTGCATGTTTTGCATTTCCAGCGGTGCTATTAATGTGCATGTTTGGTTTTCCGTGTTTTTTCGTGTCTTTAGTAATTTGCATGTTTTGCTTTTTATTTTGCTCTTTCTGACTTTGCCTTTTTGTGTCTTAGTGAAATTGCGTGTTTTGTTTTCCTTGGCTTTTCAACTTACCTGTTATGATACATGCATAATATTAATCGTATCAGTTATTTATTTTGTTGATATATTTTGCTTTTGTTTAATTGGGGAATATGGAAATTATTATTATTCATACAGTTCTCCTCTTTTGTTATTTGGCTGCTGTTACATTTTTTTCAGCAACAGGATATTTTTGGGGATTATTCAAGTCTCACGTTAATTACATAAAAAGGCATATTATGCCACACACAGATATACTGAACGATGGATACAATATGAACAGTAATATTGCTCCTATCGCTAGAGTGACTAATTTGTAGCTTACTTCCATGTATAATGGCAACAAGCACCGCCTTATTTAGAACACGGGATTTTAACCTCACAGTGCACAAAAATACCCATGTTTGTGCGTTTGTTTTTAGCAGCAGATGCGCCCGCTGGTTGTTTTTGGATGCAAACAAACAGAAGTGTTTAGTTAATGAGCTGCCCTGAGGCAGACACACTACATTTGCTCCCCTCAGGATTGTTCAACGACATTGTGCATGAAACTATATGGGACTTTAGAGGACTTTCATATCACACATTCATCAAAAAGCCATAAAACGTGTTACCTGACGCTCATTACTCTGCAAATGATTTTTTCCTTGCGGCCCGTCTATGTGTCCGTCTAGAGCGGAGGTCATAAAGGGAAACTAATAACGTGCTGATTTCCCAGGATGATGACTGCTATTGGTCGTCTTTTCTCTCATTACTTACTGTAATACCGTCATTATATCCCTTGCCATCGCCTTCACTCATTACACCCGCCACGCTTTCCTGGAGCACTTCGGAGTAAGTCCTGGTGCTGATTCATCTGGTATTCTCCCTCATCTGTTGCCACCAGCCAGCCGCCCACCGTTGACTTGTGATGGATGGTGGAGGTGAAGCAGAGGCAGGGAATCTTCACAGCGAATGGCTAATGTGACACCACGTGACTAATGGACTCATACCCGACAAAAATACACCACAATATCCAGGAGGTTGCGCAAATTTGCCATCACACACAAGCAACAAGAAGTTGGCAAACCCTCGTGAGACTTTTTTGTCGTTTTCCTTCTGTTGTTTTGCATGTCAGCTTTTCGTTGGCTTTATGTGTACGTTGAAGTACATTAAAAGCACATTTTAATGACAGTTGAAACTGACGCAGTGGGAACATACTGATTATCAAGTATAAAGTCTCCACTGTATATTTGTATTCTTTATCCCCATTATGAAATTCAAGTGTGTCTTGTCTTGCTTTGAGTAATCCCACTGCAACACACCGAGCTCCACTTTCAAATATACGCCCTGCAGCCCTTTTTATTTGCAATTGGTGGCGACCACAAGTGTTGAGGCAAAGCCATACATGACAGGCTGAATGCATTATTAACCAGGCAAACTGGAGGATAGAATTGGTTGTGAGCAAATTGCATGACCCGCACAAGCATTTGCCTCCAACAGAGCAAAATCAAATTCACCACGCGCTCACAATAACAAACATCTCAGGTTGCAAAACCCGCATACAAGAAGGATCTCCGGTTTTAATGTCACCTTCACTATGCAAAAGTCTTTCTCTGCTTGTCCCAAAAATGGCATTCATGGTTTTCAGTTGAAACAAGGGTCAGGAACCTTTCTGGCTAAGAGAGCCAATGTATTTCCATGAGAGCCATATAATATTTTTAAGACAGGATACAACTAAATGTGTACATTTAATAATACATCTCCAAATTGATTTTGTAAAATAACATTGTTATGCTGTAACTAAAATGAATAATCAAATGGCCAGTGTAACTGCGTTGTAGCTGAAGTTACGTTGTTCAAATCGCAGGAAATTGCAGGAGGTCATTACTCAGTATAACAGTCTAACTCACGGTATCATCTTAGATAGAAGGCTAAAGTCATCACACAGCAACTTAACACTCAAAAGGCAGTTAAGAAATATACAAGACAAGTACCAATACAAGTTTAAAATGAAGAAAAAGTAAAACAACTCTTTTAACATTTTCCTACAATGCATTTGATGCCAGCAAAGCATTTCATTGGTTATGGCTGCCGGGGTGCGGGAGTGCTGCCTTTGTCCACCAGAAGGAGCCAGAGAATCCCAGAGCACAAGGGGAGTCTGACATCACTGCAGTTAAATAGTTTTTATTTTTATTTTAAACTAGTATTGGTACTAGTTTGCATATTTCTTAGCTACCTTTTGATTGTTAAGTTGCTGATTTATGAGTTTAGCATTCTTTGTAAGATGACACAGTGAGTCAGACTGTTATACTGTATTTAGTAACGACCTCCTGTGATTGCCGGTGGGTTGACAAGCTCTTCCTTTGTATACTGATAACTAGTGATTGGCTCCTGCCAAACAAAGAGCTACTGTTTTCTCACTGACTTGCGAGCGCCACAGTGTCTTAACCATTAGTAGTAGTTCTGAAGTCAAGTAGATGTCACAAAACTAGAACATAGCCATAAATTAGCCGCATATATAATATAATATATAAACCGCATGGTTTAAAGTAGCAGCGGATACACCAGAAATTAAGGTGTGTTAATCTGACTTTTAAACATGAGGTGTGTACATGCATGTTTAAAAGTGTGTCATGCAGTAATTTGTGTTTTAGTTTGTGAAAAAGAAGAAGAAAAGAGGTTAAGGCTTATCTTATTTGACTAATATTTATTGCAGCTGTTAATAACTTCAGAAGTCTAATGTATTCCCATACTTAAAGCACCAAATATGTTGTCATCCTGTAGTCCCCACTAGGGGCCGCTGTGGTCACCGCTCAGCAAAAAATCACATAGTCCTCCTTTAAAATATTCACCAAATCCATTGTGTAGATGTTGAGTCTTCAGGACAGTGATTGGCATGTAATAATCCCTAGCTGCACCAACTTCCCCCCCTCCCCTTTTATGAGTGGCGCCTGGTGAAAAAGACACGTGGTGGCTGCAATGTAGATGCAGTGTGACGGCTGCCATGTATGTTCAGCGTCTCGCACCGGAGCACGCTGCTTTACTTACAGAGCCCGAGGCAGGCGAAGGGCTGAATGCTGTTTAAACAGAGCTGCTGAGGTGAGGGACGCAGTCCGATCAGCTCCCCACATCCACCTTGATGCTCACTTTGATGAATGAGCATAGGTGCAGAGTATGGATTACCATTTCTCTTTTGCTCTATGAATTACTTATTTACGTTTGTAATTGTGTGTGTTAGACACAAGCAATATGTGGTCGTGGGTGCAAACAGTTTTCTTTGTGTGGTTTTTGTTTAAAAGGTCTATAGATACTCTCTTGTCTCCACGTGACCAAAGTGTCCACGGCACTTGTGTGTGTATGTGTGCACTCCAATCTCGGTTTTAAGTCTCCTACTACTGGGGTGCAGCTCACCTCAGTGTACAAGGAATACTCTTTTGTACTGCTTAAGTTGCATTTGAACTACCATTTGCTCTTCCAGAATTGGTGTGCTAAGTTGCACATGTTGGCAGATGAACATGGCTAAACTATCCAAAACACCGGCAAAACAGTTTCTCCGGTGAATGATAGCATGCTGTCATGTGAAGATTTTCTTACATTCAGTGCAATTAGAAGTCCAGTTGCCTATGTGGCCGCTCCACAATGTTGTGGGCCTCCGTTTTTTTTGTCACGCCATCAGATTAGTTCCATGGTTGGGACCGGGGTCTGGAATTAGGGCTGGGGGTTTTGCGCTAAAGTTGGGATAGGGGTTAGAGTTAGAAGGTTAGGGTTTAGGAGTAGGTTTAGGCCTAGATGGATAGGTTTAGGTTTAGGGTTAGTATTGGTGCCTCTATCCGGCCTGCTAGACATTTCTCAACATAAAGAGCTTATTTTAAACTAAAATTTGACTTGACTTTACCCAAGCATCAATATGTATTTGTGGAAATAATTCTGAAAATATCTATAAGACTGTCTTCTTTCCAATAGATCCTTTATGTAACTTGAACATGTCCAAATAAACCATGACCACAGTCCCCCGAATCTCTTTGCAGTCAATTGAATAAATGTTCTTAAATGCCACGATCTTCTGAAACCCTAAATGACCAAAAATCATTATCATACTTTGTCTCCATACTGAAGTTAAATGATGTTATAATATTTTGCTCGTGTTTTTAAAATAGTCTCTCCCCACCTGTCTTCCTCCTCCAATCCCTCCATCCCGTTCTCCTCATCCTGTAGGAGTATGCCTGGTGCTGGGCTGCATGATCTTCCCTGATGGGTGGGATGCAGAAGTGATCCGGGACATGTGCGGGGAGCACACGGGGAAGTACTCCCTAGGCGACTGCTCTGTACGCTGGGCCTACATGTTGGCCATCATGGGCATCCTCAATGCCCTCGTTCTGTCCCTAATGGCCTTCGTCCTAGGCAACCGGCAGAACGACTTCTACCTGGACGACCTGCAGACAGACAACAAAGGTAAAGTCCATTGTTGCCATATATGACTTTGTACCATTTGTACGTCTTCGGAGTAGAAAAGTGTGAAGGTAAAGGTCATTGGTTTTCTTGTTTGTCACATTACGCATTTTATATTTTTTTCGTTGTACTACATGCGTCTGTAAAAACAGAAATACAAAAATGAAACAGAAAAAACAAACCAAGAAAAATGTGAGCGACAGGAAAGAAAGGGTGTATCCTCCGTACAGATACATCCATCCATCCATCCATCCATTTTCCACCGCTTATCCGGGTTCGGGTCGCGGGGGCAGCAGCTTCAGTAGGGAAGTCCAGACTTCCCGGTCCCCGGCGACCTCTTCCAGCTCCATCGGGAGGACACCAAGGCGTTCCCAGGCCAGCTGTGAGACATAGTCCCTCCAGCGTGTCCTAGGTCTTCCCGGGGGCCTTCTCCCGGCCGGGCATGCCCGAAACACCTCACCGGGGAGGCGCCCGGGAGGCATCCGGACTAGATGCCCGAGCCACCTCAACTGGCTCCTCTCGATGTGAAGGAGCAGCGGCTCTACTCTGAGCTCCTCCCGGATGGCCGAGCTACTCACCCTATCTCTTAGGGTGAGTCCAGCCACCCTACGAAGGAAACTCATTTCCGCCGCTTGTATCCGCAATCTCGTTCTTTCGGTCATGACCCATAACTCATGACCATAGGTGAGGGTGGGAACGTAGATCGATCGGTAAACAGAGAGCTTTGCCTTCCGGCTCAGCTCTCTCTTCACCACGACGGTCCGGTACAGCGACCGCATTACTGCAGATACTGCACCGATCCGTCCCGTACAGATACAGACATCCTCAAATTTGATAATAATTAGTGAAATGGTCAATGAGTTGTGGCCAGTTAGTCGCTAGTTGCAATTAGTCCAGCCTGTGCAGCTGCAAAGACGCTTTTGCTTGGCGGCGGCCATATTTTTTAACAAATCTTGCTGACTTGTGCTAGTCAGTTCCCTAAGGGTGGGTGCCAGATTTCATGGGGATTTGGCTAAACATCGTACAGTTAGTTAGTAGTTTTTGAGTAAGCAATGTATTTATTGCAAACCAGCATTAAAGTGAGATAAGCTGACCAACAGTTTAAGACCACAGCCTTTAAAAGCCAAAATGGTGGCAAAAACGTGGATCCAATGTAATTTTCTGTCATGATCTCTTCATGGCAAAGGCAAAAAAAGCTTTCCCTCTTTGAACACGGTCAGATTATTGAGCTGCATAATTAACGCCATTCCTGCTGGACAGTTATTTTAAACGTCTTCTAAGAGCCTGAGGTCCGCAGGTCCATAAAAATGTACCGGCCCTGAGCCGTAGGGTCCGATTGGCTGTAATGGGTGTTTTGTAGAGCTGTCTGAGAAATTTCATGTCAATCTGATGCAGTAGGGGTGCATGGTTTGACTATGGTTCCTTTTTGTGCGTAGCGGTTCGGGTGTAGCTTACACAAAAGTCATTTTTAATAACATGCATAACATATACAAATATTTGTTCCGTTGCTTTTCTTGTCGTGAATGAACAATGTTTAGAACAACGGCCACGCTCCACTCTGATTTCACTAATTGTTGCCGTTTTAGTTTTGGAGCCGCGCTGAAAAGCCGGGGAGGCTCCCCCTGTGCCTTTTTTGCACAACGTTGCGTCAGGATGCTTGAATCCCTCTGATTAAGCCTGGTGGAAAGCACAGCGGTGGAAGAAAGGAATGAAAGCACAGGGCTAGGACACCCGAAGAAGGCGAGCTAATCAGCGGTTGAAAAGACAAACGGCGACGCTATGACATAATGGGTACAGTAGTAGAGTGACGATACAGCAGCAGATCGTGAGCAAGGTGGAGTCACGCCGAGGCAGCGAGATAAAGAGGGGGAATAGTGACATGAGATGTCTCACTTCGCCCATCTCTGATGGTTTCCATGGTAACTGGAGATATTCCACAGCGTGGGCGTGTCTTTCTGTTTTTATTTGATTAACCCCACTGACAGTTTTTTTTTAATCCTTCCATTGGCTGTGCCAACTTCCTGTTTTTTTTACATGCATAGAATTGGCCTCTAGCTTAGTTGCAATAAGGGAAATGTAGGAATAAGAACAAAAAACACGCCGAAAGAGGACATAAGCTGACACATGCAGCCAATGAATGTCCTCACTTAGCCGTAAACAATGACTTTGATGCTGATCCTAGACTTACATAAGCATATTATTGTTTTGTACTAATATGCACTTTTTTGGACCAACGCTGTTGTGTCCCGTTTGTGTCTTTGCAGATTTTGCTGTGTCGAGGGTAAGTAGGGATTATTTTTGCTTTGTCAGTTGTTGAATGTGCATGTATGATTTCCTGCTCCTGTGTGCAAACTCACAGTTATGCAGAAAAGGTTTCATTTTTGCAATTGAATAAACGTTCTATGTATCAGGTTAAATCAAAGGCTGTCATGCACCCCCTACGGCAAACCGCGGCCAGCATCTGGACCGCCAAGCATTTCCAAATATTCTCTAAAAAAAAAACAACTGAGTCAGCAAAATAGCCAGATGCAATCTGTAGCTTGTACAAAAAAGCCATCCAAACAACACGTCAACACACACAATGCACACAGTAACATACCTACTGCACCACGTGGGCATACAAATCAATCAATCCTTACTGCAGGCTCTTTTTCTGTGGACCGCAAATAAATTACTATTTTGTTGAAAAAAAAAATACAAATACCAGAAAAATCTCCCGTTTTCAATGACGTCAGGAAAAGTCTTTGCACTTTTCTCTACCCTTTTTGAGGAAATAAGGTTTGGAAAGTCTCCAGATTTAGTTGGAAAATAGCCAAATTGGCAGCCATTCACAGTTAGACAATACATAAAATAATTTCATTTCATTTTCTATACCGCTTATCCTCATTAGGGTCACGGGGATGCTGGAGCCTATCCCAGCTGATTTTGGGCGAGAGGCGGGGTACACCCTGGACTGGTCGCCAGTCAATCGCAGGGCACATAAAGACAAACAACCATTCACACTCACATTCATACCTAAGGACAATTTAGAGCGGCCAATGAAGCTAACATGCATGTTTTTGGAATGTGGGAGGAAAGCGGAGTACCCGGAGAAAACCCACACACGCACGGGGAGAACATGCAAACTCCACACACAGACGCCCAACGGAGATTTGAACCCAGGTCTTCCAGATCTCCTGACTGTGTGGCCAATGTGCTACCCACTCAGCCACCGTGCGGCCCCACACATAAAATAATCATTCATAAAAATATCAGCCCATCTATTATTCTCCTACTTCAACAAATAAAGATGCAATGCAAATACAGTCAAGAACAGGATCAATAGATTATTGGTGACAATTCAGTGCAGAAATAACCGGTATTGATCAAACAATGCAGAAACTCTGATTGGCTTTTTTTTATCTTAAAGTTGGCAAATTTTTATTTTTATTTCACACAAATCAGTTCAGTGTTGAAATGAGCTCAGACTAGGTCTACACGTGTAGCCCCACTTTTGTTTGTTTTTGTGGTAACATTACAAAAGACTACAATTTTTAAAAGTTGAAAAGTTCTGTGATATTTTGCGGCTCCCGGACATTTTTTTTACTGGAAGAGGAGGAAAAATGTCCCTTTTGATGGTAAAGTTTGCCGACCCCTGGTACAGACGACACCCCCGCCATATATTTTTAACCCAATGTGGAACGTGAGTGAAAAGATTTGCCCACCCATACGGGAAACCCCCAACCGCCCAACTGCCACCGCCCGCCCCAATGCAACAAAATGGAGAGCTGTGAAGCATACAAGTGTATTCAAGAATTAAACTGCATGTTGAGTATGATACATTTGTACATGTTGGCAGGTCTGCACTAAAAGTCTGCATTAAAAGTACTCCCTGCCTCTTACACCCCGTGACAGTTCCCCACGCAGCCCCAGGGGGACCCGCCCCCCCATTTCAGAAGCGCTGGTTTAAATGTGCGCGATATTATCAGAAAAATAACAGCTGCAGTCTCTTTACAATTATAAAATAGTCTTATTTTGTAAGAAATATAAAAATCACTATTATTATGAATTTGCCCTAAACAGATTTGTTTTGTAAATTGTACAGTTTATAATCCACATGAATTATTATAGTCTTATTAGGTTTCTCAGTAATAAAAACCTGGTATTTTAACAGGGTAGTAAGAAAAATATGATACTATTGCATGAAGTCTCTATGAAATTACAGTGCATCTTTTTTCATGAAAAAGAATGGGAAATTCTCATGAGAGCATGCAGGTTTTGCTGTGATGTTCCGATTTGTCATATTCCCCCCTCTGTGCACAATGCCAAGATAAATTGCCAAAATAAAATAATGAATGAAGCAGTTTCGTTTCATGCAAATTTAGCAGATAAAGGACAGGAGCAAGGTTTGAATTTTGTTCTTTGGTATTTCATGGGAAGGCTCAGAGGGCCGTCCTAACAGGAACACATGCAGGCAGGCTATAGTTTGGCTGGGAATACAAACTACTAATAACAGCAAATGTTAAGCCTCCAGCCTCCAAATCCACCCTTCTGCTGTTTGCCTTTACAAAAAGGGCCTTTACTGTGGAACCTGGACATGATTTTGTTTGCGGGTGGCTGCTGGACAATCTATTTGTTTGCATCACTAAGTCATTTTAATTAGAAGTGTAAAATAGAATTACAATTCTTATCATCAAAACTCCCACACATTTTGAACCCGATAAGTGAAAAATAAGATATGCATGCAACAAAACTATGGACTATGTAACAAAACACCAAGCATAAAAAACAATTTTTTTCAAAAAGTCTGGATTGGTAGCATAAAATAGTTCCTTATTGTCCTCTTATTGTTCCATTTTTTGTTCAGACTTTAGATTCTTGTTGGACTTTTGGACCATAGTGGAACATCTTCCCCCGACCAAAAACAGTTGTTGACTTTGGAATTTGATCCAAATTTCAACAAATCTCATCACTGTCGCGGAAATGAATTATTAAAAATAATAATAAAAATTCATTTGCAGGTGCTTGGCTTTTTGCTGCATGTTTGCCTGCATCGTTCGAATGATCGGCCAGTTTATATCGTTAAAATCTGTGCTTTTTCTTTGGCTTTTGGGGGCTTTTTCTTGAAGCACCTATTCTAAAAGAACAAGTTCCGGAAATGATTATTTCAATTTCAGTTTCCATGGGGAATTCTTTTCAAAATACAAGCACATTGCAACTCATCCAGCCTCATGTGCAGTTCTGGGGGTTCGACTGTAGTTTACCTGAAATGATGTAATATATCGTGTCTAACCTTGTTTTTGTAGATTGAGGTTCGGGATAGAAGAGAACCGAGGTACGGTGTGCAGCGTCTTCACTGAGGGTGGCACCGGACATCTTCTCCCCTTCTCCTTCTTCTACTCCTCCTCCTCCCTTTCTCTCCAATGATCAGGATATCACCCAATGTCAACACAGACACCAAGTGTACAGGATTCTGATGATAACAAAACAAACAAACAAAAAAAAACCCAACAAATCCCTGGGATAAATTATATTTTGGGGAGAAAAGAAGAACATAGTTGTACAGACCATTTAACACTTGACTTTCTCAACAAACACCTTTGTGGGGGGAAAACAAAATATTTCAAGTCTTGAGTTTGTGTGAGAACCTTTTTCGGATTTATTTTCAGCATAATCTTTTGCTACTTCATCACTTTTTTAAATATATATACAGAGGAGATCCCCGGGAGTCCCTGTTGGGGTTGAAAGTGGCAGTTTGGTCGCCACTTGATGAAAGAACAGTACCCCAGCGTAGCAGCTTTACTAACATCTCTGGGAGATCCGCGACTGTACATACTCAACAATGTAAATAACATCACTGCTGACGGAAAAAACAAAACAAAAAAAACCTCGTCTAACTTCGCTCATGTTTTTGTGTTTATGTCACTCCTTGCAATGCAGCGAAGAAAAACGGATGCGTGATTATCTCAAATACAAACGTGACTGTGTGCAATTATGCGGACACACAAAACACAACGTGCGTCGATCGGGCTTTCATCGGATCCGTCGATTGCATAGATTCTACTGTCCTCAGGGAGGCTAAAAAGTGCTGCAGATGTCACTTCCAATGCCTCATTGGACAAGCAACTGAGCCTGCAAGTATCATTAATTAATGCCCAAAAGGAAGACAAACAAACAAGCTGGTGTCAGCACACTGTACAAATAATGTGCCTGCTAGAATAAACTCTCCGAGCCATGCTGGGTTTAATGTCAATACAAACGGTGCAAGTTAGTTAGGGTAGCGGGCTACTAATTAACACTTAGTAAACTGCAGCTCAGTGGGCTTTCGCTAAATAATGAGACAACTTTGGCCAATCATCAATGGAAGTAGCACACATTGTTAAATATAAAAGTAAGGTTTTAGGGTAAACTCGTACCATAAAACATTGTTCCTGGTATATAATGTGGCAAAGTTCAATTAGCTCTATACAATGCAGCAGTACTTGGCCAAATAGGGAGCCCACAACAACAAGCCGTGATAAATAATGCATGATTCTGTTTATAGCACGTTAAGTACGCATTTATGAAGCCTTGTTAACAAAGCCTAAATTTGGCTACATGAAAAAGCAAATCATGGGTTTATAAATCATTTATATAGGTGTCATTAATGAAGATGCAAACCTATATATATATAAATGTGTTTATATTGTAAAAGACTTCATTTAGGCTACAAGAAAGGGGCAAGTGTTTACAACATCACTGATAAGCCATATAAATATTGAAAAACAAATTGAAGTGCATACGAAATTACAACTAGTAGTAACAAAAAGTTACAACATAATAAGAGGAACAGTTTACCACATTGTTGATAGCCAACATAAATATTTGAAAAATGACTAAAATGTATGCAAAGATTATTTGGAGTAACAGAGTTAGAGCATCATTAGAAAGCTTTTTTATAAAATATAAATAAAGCCTCTATGAAGATACCTGCACTATGAAATATTATATACCTTAACCCTGATGTTGGCCTGTGTGCAAGAAACAAAAAGGCCAAAAACAATTTCAGAAATGAACATGTTTACTGCAAAGAAGATCGATTTGATTCACACTGGCTGTGCAGTAAAAAAAAAAAGAACATATGCAATGAGTCGCAAACTGGCTGACAATGGTTTGTGTTGCGTTCACACTTGATCTGTACGAAACTGAAGTCACTTGCAAGCAAACCGAGACCGAACTGTAGCCTTCACACCGGACTAAACGACCCACACGATCGGAGGAATGGCACCAGCGTGTGCTCAGAGCGGCCACTCGGTCACATTCGAGCCGACTCTGGAAATACATCTTAGGACTTTGCAGAGTCCGGGTACCGTCATGAGCAGATAGCTAGATGTACTTCTACCAGACGTGCTGTTCTTTTTGGATGCTTGCTCGCTAACTCTCAGGAAGCTGTGTACGCAGCACTGTACTGGAGGGGAATAAGTGCGGAGAAAAATGTTCATTTTGACGTCTACTATGGGTTTACAAGCTGGGGGGCAAGCTTAAGGCAATATGAACAAAAAGCCCTTATGCTGAATCTACAGTATCTCCCAAAGTACATCCCTCACACTTTACCATGGATTTTATTAACGGTATATCTTCTCAAGCAGCAATAATGAAGACATTTGGTGGAAATCTGAATACACTTTGGAGTAGCTTGCTCGACTTGTTATCCACCCATGTGAGCCACCACACGTCCGTTATTGTCAATAAAGCTGGCAACACAAGTGAGTCAAGTATGGTGGTATGCTGCCAGCACTGGGAAGTTGCGGTACACAGAGGGGAAACATGAATCCCGATACTGTGAAGCAGGGACCGGGCTGCGTGGCAGTAGGAAGCCCGAACACACCTACAAGATGACAAGTGCCTTGCTGAGGAAGTTGAAGGTGAAGGTGATGGAGTGGCCAAGTAGGTCACCTCCAGACCTGAACCCAACTGACAGCCTGTGGGGAATCCTCAAGCGGTGGAGGAGTTCAGGGTGTCTTAACAATCTGCCAGATCCATCAGTGATGTCATCATGAAGGAGTGGAAGAGGACTCCAAGTAACAATTCCAAGAGGATTAAGGCAGTGCAAGATCACAATGGTGGTCACACTGGTGTTCCTGTTTTTTTTTTTTTTTGGCAGGTTGAAAAAAAGTTGCATCCATACTGTGCTGAATCTGTAAATAGTTGCATCCTGACGAGAACGGATCACTTTTAAGCCCACCTTTTTTTACACTTTTTCAGGACTTACAAGATGTGGAATTACTTCTGCGAGAAAATACGAGGAGATTGTCACCTATTCAAATATTATGTTGGCTTGTCGTCAAACTCATCTCTTGTCATGTGATGACGACGGGGCATTGTCATCGTTCTTGCGTTGTGTATCTGCAAGGTTGTCCATCAGTGAACCACAGCTCCGTAGTGCCAGCAGCACTCACAGCCACAGACAACGACACAATTATCTTGCAACTAACTTGTGTTGCCAGCTATTTGGACAAGAACTTTCAGCGGGCAAAACCAATCTATACCGCTATTCAAGCTGTACACTGACTACTTTAAAGTACACTGCCTGGCCCAAAAAAAAAAAAAAGTCGCCACTTGGATTTAGGTAAGCAAATAGGTGTGAGGTTGCTGGTTGGTCAGCAACACTGTGTGCTCAAAGAATGAGGTCAGCTGACTAGCTGAATATACGGTATGAGCCGGTTATTCCATCGATTGAGTTTGTCCTCCGTGATTCCAAGATGACAATGCCAGGATTCATCGGGCTCAAATTGTGAAAGAGTGCTTCAGGGAGCATGAGAAATCATTTTCACACATGGAGTCCAGACCTCAACCCGACCGAGAATCTTTGGGATGCGCTGGAGAAGGCTTTGGGCTGCGGTGAGACTCCGCCATCATCAATGCAAGATCTTGGTGGAAAATGAATGCGGCGCTGGATGGAAATAAATCTTGCGGCATACAGAAGCTTATGGAAATGAATGGCGAATGCGAATGGCGAATGCGAATGGCGAATGCGAATGGCGAATGCGAATGGCGAATGCGAATGGCGAATGGCGAATGGCGAATGGCGAATGCGAATGGCGAATGGCGAATGCGAATGGCGAATGCGAATGGCGAATGCGAATGGCGAATGCGAATGGCGAATGCGAATGGCGAATGCGAATGGCGAATGCGAATGCGTGCCATAATCAAAGCTAAAGGCGGTACGACCAAATTTTAGAGTGAATCACCTTTTTTTTTGGCCAGGCAGTGTATACCCAGGTTTACTTTCTATAGTATTGTCCCCTGAGAGGATATATAAAAATGGCCAAAATGTGAGGGATTGCGCTCACTTTTGTGATATACCGTACCACAGATTTTTAGCCTCATCGACCATCTCAGTGCCGAGTCCTTTCTTTTTAAAAGCATGTAAAATGATATGAGTCATTGTTATGGTATGTGCAGACATTGTAGAAAATGTTTTTGGTTTGTTTTTAAACAACTAATCCACATGCTGAAAGCTAAGCATGGAGGTTTCCATCAATTTGCGTGGAGAAGGTGGTAGATAATGTGTCTTGATAAAGATGATATCAAGATTTTCCTCCTTTGGGGATAAATTCAAGGGTCCAGAATGACTTTCACTTAAATAAATCTACAAAAGGGAATGAAAAAAAAGAGGCCTACACGTTCCGGTTTGGACTCCAATCGACCGCACCGATGTGCGCCCCCCCCCCCGTCCCCCCTACCCCCCCACACACACACGAACCTGAGGACTTGTTTTTCCTGAACTGACCACCTTAAAACACGGGGAAGTGACGCTACCTTAACCCTGATGAGCACATCTTTCTACCACTCCAGGTGCCTCTAAGAACTTTTTGATCCAGATGTGGTGCGGAACCAGCAAAACAAGTAGTGACAACTGTAGGTTTTTTTCTACGATAAAATAAATAAAGACTAAGACACTCCGACTGAGCTCTTGAAAAGCGACACCAGATGGGTCCGGCTGCGGATTTGAGGTCCAACCAAGATGTCCCACTTGATTTTCATTAAGGGGAGGGTGGGGGGGGTCAAGCATTCAGCTGCTTTGAATGATGAGCTGCATTCACTTCACCATCTTGCATTCAGAGACATAAAGAAAGCTTTTCAAATGATTTTCATGTAAATGGTTTTTCATGCAATATCACGTATAAAACACACCATGTTTGGGTGGGGGGGGGGAGGTGGGGGCAGGCTAACTAATGTCCAGTCATGTATTTGATTTATTTTTGGATTATATTTGGCGTTTATGTTCAATCCTGAAATGTTGCCAAAATGTCATTATGTGTCGAAAAAAGGAAACTAGTTTATTTTGTTGGTTTGTTTTGTACAAGAAAAAAATAATCCTTAGTTGACTTTCTGTGTATTTTGCTATGATGGTTGTTGTTCTGTTACATCAGATAATCTTTTGGATTGATTACACTAATGGATGATTGCTTGTTGAAATATCAACACCCCCAAAATGCATCTAAGGGAAAAAAATCAGAGAGAAAAAAATGTATATTTATGAGTTTACAAGAAAGATGTTTGTTGCTTTTTATGAACGGTTTCTGATGTCTGAAAGTCGTCTATTTCGATTCCTTTATGTGAATAGTATCACAGCTCACTATGAACGTTTCTGTTACTCAACACATTTTGAGAGGGTCAAATAAAAATATTTTACATTCAAAACAACTTGCTCTGTTTAATCGTGCTCTTCTAACTGAAACGACAAAACCACAGCGGGGGTATCGAATGTTTGTCACAAGGGCCATTCTTGGCATTTTTGTTTAGCTTTTTTTGGCCCGCGATATGTATGGCATGAGCACATTATCAGGGATGAAGACATCCATCCATTTTCTTCCGCTTATCGAGGTCGGGTAGCGGGGGCAGCAGCCTAAGCAGGGAAGCCCAGACGTCCCTCTCCCCGGCCACTTTGTTCCCAGGCCAGCTGAAAGACATAGTCTCTCCAGCGTGTCCTGGGTCTTCCCCGAGGCTTTCTACCGGTCGGACGTGCCCTGGATGCCTCCCAGACACCTCCCTAGGGAGGTGTCTGGGAGGCATCCTAACCAGATGCTCGAGCCACTTCATCTGGCTCCTCTCAATGCGGAGGAGCAGCGGTTCTACTCCGAGTCTAAGGGAGAGCTCAGCCACCCTGCTGAGAAAACTCATTTCGGCCGCCTATACCCGCCATCTTGTCCTTTCGGTCACTACCCAAAGCTCATGACCATAGGTGAGGGTAGGAATGTAGATCTACTGGTAAATTGAGACTTTGCCTTTTGGTTCAGCTCTCTCTTCACCACATAGACCGGTGCAGAGTCTGCATCACTGCAGACGCTGTACCAATCCACCTGTCCATCTCGCGTTCCATCCTTCCATCACTCGTGACCAAGACCCCGAGGTACTTAAACTCCTCCACTTGAGGACCTCCTACCCGACCCGGAGATAGCACTCCACCCTTTCCCGGTCGAGAACCATGGGCTCGGACTTGGAAGTGCTGATTCTCATCCAAGCCGCTTCACACTCAGCTGCGAACCAATCCAGTGAGAGTTGAAGATCACTGCTCGATGAAGCCAGCAGGACCACGTCATCTGCAAAAAGCAGAGACCGAATCCTGTGTCCACCAAACTAAAACCCCTCAACGCCCTGGCTGCGCCTAGAAATTCTGTCCATGAAAGTAATGAACAGACTCGGTGACAAAGGTCAGCCCTGGCGGAGTACAACTCTCACTGGAAACTGGTTCGACTTATTGCCGGCAATGCTAACCAAACACTGACATCGGTCGTACAGGGAACGAACCGCCTGGATTTGGTGGTCCGATATTCATATCCCATATTCTCGGAGCACTCCCCACAGTATTCCCCGATGAACGCGGTCGAATGCCTTCTCCAAGTCTACAAAACACATGTAGACAGGTTGGACAAACTCCCATGCAACCTCAAGGACACTGCCGAGAGTACAGAGCTGGTCCACAGTTCCACGACCAGGACAAAAACCACACTGCTCCTCTTGAATCCGAGATTCGACTATCCGGCAGATCCTCCTTTCCAGAACCCCTGAATCGACCTTACCGGGAAGGCTGAGGAGTGTGATCCCACGATAGTTAGAACACACCCTCCGGTCCCCCTTGAAAAGCGGGACCACCACCCCGGTCTGCCAGTCCAGGGGCACAGACCCCGATGTCCACGCGATGCTGAAGAGTCGGGTCAACCAAGACACGCCCACAGCATCCAGGGCTTTCAGGAACTCTGGGCAGATCTCATCCACCCCCGGGGCCTTGCCACCAAGGAGCTTTTGGACCACCTTGGTAACCTCAGCCCCAGAGATATGGGAACCCGCCTCAGAGTCCCCGGGCACTGCTTCCATGTTGGAAGACGTGTCGGTGGGATTGAGGAGGTCTTCAAAGTATTCCCTCCACCGGTCCACAACATCTCGAGTCGAGGTCAGCAGCACACCGTCCCCACCATACACTGTGTTGACTGTGCACTGCTTCCCCCTCCTGAGACGGCGGATGGTGGACCAGAATCTCTTTGAAGCCATCCGGAAGTCGCTTTCCATGACCTCTTCGAACTCCTCCCATGTCCGAGTTTTTTCCTCAGTGACTGCCAGAACCGCAGACCGCTTGGACTTCCGGTACCTGTCAGCTGCCTCCAGAGTCCCATGGGCCAAGACGGCCTGATAGAACTCTTTCTTCAGCTTGATGGAATCCCTTACCGTCGGTGTCCACCAACGGGTTCTGGGATTACCACCACGACAGGCACCGACAACCTTACAGCCACAGCTGTGATCAGCCGAATCGACAATGGAGGCACGAAACATCGCCCACTCAGACTCTGTCCGCTGCCTCCTTCAGAACTTGGTCAAAGCTCTCCCGTAGGTGAGAGATGAAACTCCTTTTGACAGGGGACTCTCCCAGACGTTCCCAGAAGACCCTCACAATGCGTTTGGGTCTGCTAGGTTTGACCAGCATTCTCCCCCACCATCGGAACCAACTAACTACCTGGTGGTGATCGGTTGATGGCTCTGCCCCTCTCTTCACCCGAGTGTCCAAAACATGTGGCCACAAGTCCGACGACACAACCACAAAGTCAATCATCGAACTGCGGCCCAGGGTGTCCTCGTGCCAAGTGCACATGTGGACACCATTATGCTTGATAATGGTGTTCATTATAGACAATCCATGACGAGCACAGAAGTCCAATAACAAAACACAGGGTTAAGATCAGGGGGGGGCGTTCCTCCCAATCACACCTCTCCAGGTCTCACTGTCGTTGCCAACATGAGCGTTGAAGTCACCCAGCAGAACAAGGGAATCCCCCGAGGGAGCACTCTCCAGTACTTCCTCTAAGGACTCCAAAAAGGGTGGGTATTCTAAACTGCTGTTTTGGTGCATAAGCACAACAACAGTCAGGACCGATCACCCCCACCTGAAGGCGTAGGGTACCGTAGGGTACTGACGTAACTACCCTCTCGTTTACCGGGTTAAACTCCAACATGCAGGCTTGGAGCCGGTGGCAACAAGAATTGCCACCCCTGCCCGTCGCCTCTTATTGCCGGCAACACCAGAGTGGAATGAAGTCCAGCCCCTCTCGAGAGGACTGGTTCCTGAGCCCTTGCTGTGCGTTGAGGTGAGTCCGACTATATCTAGCCGGAATTTATCCACCTTACGCACTAGCTCAGGCTCCTTCCCCGCCAGAGAGGTGACATTCCACGTACCGACAACTAGCTTCTGTAGCTGAGGATCGGACCGCCAAGGCGTCCGCCTTCGGCCGCCAGCCAGCGCACTTAGCACCTGACACCTTTGGCGCCTCTTACGAGTGGTGAGCTCAAGGGAGGGGGGACCCACGTTACCTTTTCGGGCTGTGCCCGACCGGGCCCCGTGGGTGAAGGTCCGGCCACCAGACTCTCGCCATCGTGCCCCGCCTCGAGGCCTGGCTCCACAGGGGGACCCCGGTGACCCGCGTCCGGGCGAGGGAAAACGAAGTCCAATGTTTTTAATAATCATCAGGGTCTTTTGAGCCACTCTCTGACCGGTCCCTCGCCTAGGACCAGTTTGTCATGGGTGACCCTACCAGGGGCATGACAGCCCCCGACAACTTAGCTCCTAGGATCATTAGGACACGCAAACTCCTCCACCACAATAAGGTGTTGACTCAGGGGAGGAGGGGATGAAGACAGCAACATCAAATGGAAAAATGCTAAAAGGTTAATTGGGTGTTTATTCTTGTAATTGTTAGCATGTGTTGGAAAAAATATTTAAAAAGTTAAACTTTTTAATATGTGAAAATCAAAATTCACACATTCAACAGTGTGCTGTTTTTTCCTAAAACATATAGCTTGATTTTGTTAGTTTGATTTCTTTTCTTGAAAAGTATTTTCAAATGAAAAGCTTTTTCTTGCAAACTGTTCTTTTATTCTCAAATTATAATAAATAATAAACATGAATGTATGTCATTTATATGACTATATAATATATAAGGTAATGACATAATCGAATGTTTTAATTGTACATTTTTTCCAGTCTACTCTACTATTAATAAAGTATCTGTCTATCTAGCTACACATTCATTCATCCATCCCATCATTTATTGAAAAACCTGATCAGTTAAAAAAAATTTAATAAAATAAAACAAAGAAACATGTTACCACATGAAATGGAAGACACAAGTCAACCTAATGTATGCAGAATGGTGGAGGTAATAAACAAATGATTTAAACCTAAAAATTATGATCTCTGAAAAATTATCACGGTTAATTGGTTCCACATCCAACAGTGATAAGTGAATTATTACTGACAAGGATTCAATATTAATACATTGAATGTTTTCAATGTATTAAGTATCGGAAACCTGTCTATGACTTACCAAATACAACTTTTATCATTATTAGAGCTCTATAGACATGAAATAACATCCTTAGAGTAACCTTTACGCTCCTTTTGTTCTTTGTTTACACCGCATTGCTCAACTGTGATGTACAGGCTACGGGATCACTGCAGGGACACAAAAGACAACTGTTGCGTTAAACATAGCATGTTACAAAGTTAACTAGTTAGCTTCTAATTTGTTTACTCAAAAAATTAAGAAAAGGTTTCTGATGGGGTGGGGAAGAAGGACAAAGTAAGATGCCCAAAACTAACCACTTCCACAAGGAATAAGAGGAGAACTTTTTTTCAGTCTCTCATGTCGGACATACCATTGCTGACTCCATACAGTGTGAAGGAAATGCAATGTAATATCACGTCTTATCAAAGTAACATTACTGTCTCCTAGTGATTAGAATTTTACATATAACTTTCGATATTTCTTCCCACAATCGACAACAAAACAGCCATCATTAAAAAAAAAATCCTAACACTAAAGGTCAATCATAAATGTTCAAATGATGTAGTGAGAAATTACAGTATATTTCATACTACATTCATGCCTGTGTATTTTTCTTTATTCAGTATATTGAGGTTAGAGCAAGACTATTTATGTCATTAATATCCAGAGCAGAGCATCCAGTTCTGTGGGTGAGTCACTCAACCAAAAATATCACAGCACACACACACAGATCGTGGCATTAGCTAAGAGGGTCATATTCTGACTGGGTGAATGCGGTGAATGTTGTCCAGGTAAACACCACCATGGTTCTTCCTCGTCTTGTGTGTGGTCTTTGGCTGTATAGCAACCAGCACATTTGTTAAACATCAGCCGCATTAAATGGTGTCTTCCATTCAGCCATGTTGGTCGTGCATGAAGTAAACCTCCACTTTAAGACAGCCTCACTGCCATTTCAGGTTTGGAAGTGATAGTTATTGCGAATCCCGCAGTAATAATATTGACATGACATCTATGGCAACACAATATGTCACCCTAATAATACATCATACCGCATTGCACGTGATAACCAATTAGTGTGAATAATGTTTTTGCTGGCGTTTGTCTGTTGATTACTATTAGTAGCATTATTTATATTACTGTACCATGTATAATAGTAGTATAACAGCAGTACTAATTATAACAACAATATATTATATAATAATAACAGTAAAACTGTATTTCATGAACATATTTTCTCTGCTGTAACTACGACATTATTTACTTAATTACTATTGAATCCATTCCATTCCATTTTCTTCCGCTTATCCAGGTCCGGGTCGCGGGGGCAGAAGCTTCAGTAGGGAAGTCCAGACTTCCCAGTCCCCAGCGACCTCTTCCAGCTCCACCGGGAGGACACTAAGGCGTTCCCAGGCCAGCTGTGAGACATAGTCCCTCCAGCGTGTTCTAGGTCTTCCCGGGGGCCTTCTCCCGGCTGGGCATGCCCGAAACACCTCACCGGGGAGGCGCCAGGGAGGCATCCGGACTAGATGCCCGAGCCACCTCAACTGGCTCCTCTCGATGTGAAGGAGCAGCGGCTCTACTCTGAGCTCCTCCCGGATGGCCGAGCTCCTCACCCTATCTCTTAGGGTGAGTCCAGCCACCCTACGAAGGAAACTCATTTCCGCCGCTTGTATCCGCGATCTCATTCTTTCGGTCATGACCCATAACTCATGACCATAGGTGAGGGTGGGAACGTAGATCGATCGGTAAACAGAGAGCTTTGCCTTCCGGCTCAGCTCTCTCTTCACCACGACGGTCCGGTACAGCGACCGCATTACTGCAGATGCTGCACCGATCCGTCTGTCGATCTCACGCTCCAACCTTCCCTCACTCGTGAACAAGAACCCGAGATACTTGAACTCCTCCACCTGAGGCAAGACCTCACTCCCAACCCGGAGGGTACAGTCCACCCGTTTCCGACTGAGAACCATGGCCTCGGATTTGGAGGTGCTGAGTCTCATCCCAGAAGCTTCACACTCAGCTGCAAACCGCTCCAGTAAACGCTGAAGGTCACAGCCTGATGAGGCCATAAGGACCACATCGTCTGCAAATAGCAGAGACGAGATCCTAAGGTCACCAAGCTGGACTCCCTCAACACCTTGACTGCGCCTAGAAATTCTGTCCATGAAGATTATGAACAGAATCGGTGACAAAGGGCAGCCTTGGCGGAGGCCAACGTTCACCGGAAACAAGCTCGACTTACTGCTGGCAATGCGAACCAGGCTCCTGCTTCGATTGTACAAGGACCGAATGGCACGTAGAAGCGGACCATCAATCCCGTACTCCCGGAGCACCCCCCACAGGACACCACGAGGGACACGGTCGAATGCCTTTTCCAGGTCCACAAAGCACATGTAGACTGGTTGGGCAAACTCCCACATACCCTCGAGTACCCTTGCAAGGGTGTAGAGCTGGTCCAGTGTTCCGCGACCGGGACGAAAACCACATTGCAGCTCCTGTAACCGAGGTTCGACTAACGGTCGTACCCTTCTCTCCAGCACCCTGGAGTAGACTTTCCCAGGGAGGCTGAGGAGTGTGATCCCCCTATAGTTGGAGCACACCCTCCGGTCACCCTTTTTAAAAATGGGGACCACCACCCCGGTCTGCCAGTCCAGAGCTACTGTTCCTGACTTCCATGCAATGTTGTAGAGGCGTGACAACCAACACAGTCCCTCAACATCGAGAGCCTTGAGGAGAGGAAGCAGAGTCTGAGGATACGTACGTGGACAGTTCTATCACCGTGGCTGAGGTATTTGGGGTAGTCAAATCACCCCCCAGTGGCAAGGCTCCGGGGGGAAGACGAGTTTCGGCCGGAATTCCTCAAGGCTATTGAATCCTAGTTTGCAAAAAAAAAAAAAAAGTTCTGGAACTAATAAACCACGATAAATGAGGGATGTTTTTTATTCTGCAAAAATCAATCTTTATACAGTATACAGTATTCTGTAGGATTATAATAATAACACAGTATTGCCCTGCGATTGACAAGTCCAGGGTGTACCCCGCCTCCCGCCCAAAGCCAGCTGGGATAGGCTCCAGCATACCCGTGACCCTAATGAGGATAAGCGCTATAGAAAATGAATGAATGAATACGGTATTATTATTATAATAATTACATATATAAACATATATACTCATTATATATACATTCCAATTTCCCTGGAGGAAAAACATGTTTCTTTAGGTGTCAAGATAATCTGTCTCTCCTCCATTGGTAATTTCCTTTTTTTTTTTTACTTTTATTACTGTTGACCCGATGTTCACGGGAGTAAAATACCATGATGTGTGCGTAACACTGTTGTTATGCGGACGGACGAGGTAGTAAGTACCACAGAACTTGGATCGGCTGTAGAGTGTAGTTGCATTAACTTCCAAGGCTGGATCCACCTCCATTTTTGCAGAACAGCTTTGGATTGCTGACCCATTCTGTGGTCCCCAAAACAGGGCTTTTTTTTCATGAAACACCGACTGATATATTCCAAGTGTATATTTTGTTTAATTTTTATTACAACTGACAGCTAACAAACCCCAAATTTGGTACCTCGGAAAATTGTAATACTGTGAATAGGTTCAATATTGACCACATCTGGTGTTCCATTGTAATCATGTAATTAACTCAAAAGCATTTAAATTGTCCGGACACATCGTCTGGGTTGCATCAGGTATGGACAGGAGGAGGACTACCGAAGGACTTTGTCAAACCACCTGCACCTCAACACCACCAAGACAAGGGAAAATGATTGGACTACCAACATGAATGTTCTGTGCAGGAAAGGGCAGAGCCAGAGAGTACTTCCTCAGAAAGCTGGCATCCTTCAACATATGCAAGAAGCTGCTGCAGATCTTCTTTTTATGATTATTTATGATTATGATTGCATTACAGGTTTAAAGAGAACGGTTTCTGCATGCATTTATTTATTTATATACTGATGTGTTTATTTTCTATCCCATTGTCCTTTTTTCTGATCTTTCCTGTCTTGCCTTGGTTGTTTTAGGCTGTGATTAAGTTTAATTATTTTAAACTTAATTATTTTTATAGTTTAGTTATTTTTGCGGGGATGGAAGACATGGGAATTTCTTCTGGAGATGAATAAAGCCCCGTGATGTTTTTTTTTTTTTTTTAATTAACAGTGATGAACTTAGTTTTCCACTTGACAGTTAAGAATGGTAAATGTGATGCACGGGGTGCAGCTGCATTGTGCCTTTGCTATAATCTTACTTTAAACTTTAAACTTTGCCTGGACTGATAGAAAAGGTTAGATAATGGGGGCAGTTTTACCCTGGAACAGATTCCATTCATTCCTATGGTTTCATAGTTTGGACAAAATGTCATTTGTGTGTGTGTGTGTGTGTGTGTGTGTGTGTGTGTGTGTGTGTGTTAACAGTCTTGTCATTTTCTCAAAGGCCAAATTTTAGTGTTAACCATTGAAGCCTTCATTCTCTGTCCTTAAAAAAAGAGCTCTTTTTAAAATCTCTGGGGAGAAACCCATCTGGCCTCCAGGCAGCCCCGCCAGGCAAAACCGGGCCAGAGAGGTAATAGACAATGACATGTGATGTTGAACATGGTGTTCAAATTTTGTATCCAAGGAAGTTTAAATGGTGTGCTCCCATTTGTCTTGTTTGAAAAACAAACCGTGCTACTACAGTTCCGCTGGTGTCGACGAGATAATCCGAACAGAACAAGCGGACAAAGACTGCACGAGAGGTGGATTTCAGTCTGCTTGCAAGTGAATTCTGGTGCGTTAAACCGGACCCCAGGTAACACACACATGCACAGGAGTCTTTGCTAACGGCTGGCGGTGTCATTTTGAGTTTGGCATCTTTACTTTTGGGGTAAAGACGCCCCCACCCACTGAAAACTGCTCCACAACCCAAACCCCACCAATTGAGAATCCCTGTTTTGGAAGCTTTTTGTGAAATCTAAGCTGGTAAATTTGGAAGAATATAACAATAAAATAACATAATAAGTATTCAACACACCTGAAGGCATTTTGGTTTGAATATTAAAGAGTTAGGACACGTATTATGTCACAAAAGCTTCCCAATAGTCTTAATTTATGCAGTGGATGTTCTTTACTGCACAGCCTTTGGGCTCAAAAATACCAGTGTGAACACTGCACTGTAAGCAAACTGCACTAAAGCCTTCACCCTGACGTGTGAAGGCTTTAGTTCTATTTGAGACTAGTCGGGGAATTTTGGACTGCGTATGTCTGACCTCCTCTAACACAACACTCAGGCCTCCTGTTATTTATCGGCGACAGCCTCCACATGCGCACACCCGTGAGTATACGAGTGTTTGCACGTGCGTACACGTGCGAGACGGTGAGTGTGCACAAGCGTGGCGTTGTTAATGGGAGTACTAAAACCTGACAGAGCGAAAAGGTGCAATGTCGCTGCTGAAGTGGGGACACTGTCAGGGGAACGGAAAATAGACTGCTGGGGGAAGCCTCTTGCGGACCGGAAGGGTGATGATGGGGAAAGAGCCGTGCGTTTTGAGTATGGCTGTCTGTGCGAGAGAAAGAGAGCTAAAAGTGTAAGGCCATGGAAGCCTCCAACGCAGTGGGAGATGTTTGCCTCATTGCTGCCACACGTTATATTTAGTATATTGCACATTTTAAACTTGTCGAGAATGTATCAGCATAGCATACAAAATGCCCCAGACCCCTAATGAGGATAAGCAGCATAGAAGATGGATGGATGGATGGAGAGTACAAAATGTGTATTAGGTGCTCGGCCCCTCTAAGCAAGAAAGAGACCCAATGAAAATGGATTCTGTATTGATAGGTGTCCTCTAGATGGCACTATGTCACTATTTCCGCTATGATCAATGATTTGTTCACAATGCATCCTATAAAAATAGCTGGAACCCATCCCAGCTGACTTTGGTGCTGTGTAGACTGCTTGCCAGTCAAAACCAAACCGCCATTCACACTAACAGTCACACCTATGCACCATTTTCAATGGAGTCTTTACACGTCTCTCATCTTTTTATTGGACCACGGTGGATCCTCACGTATTCCTGGTTCGTCATTCACGCCACTGAAGATTTCTTTCCTCTGATTTCAAATAGTCACAGCAGTCTTTGTCGCAGGCAGTGACACGGGGCCACACCCAAACGTGTAACCGGAGCTTTCTCCAAACCCACACAGGTTTTGAAAACCTTCGTTTTTCGTGGGAAAAATAGCTTTGTTTTATGAGACACCCGTCTGTGTGGGGACAGGGTATCATGCACCCGACCGACCACGATGCGGTTTCAGCGAGGCCTTCACGGCGTCTGAAGGTAAAAACCACACCGTTCGTCCTCGCCATACCAAGCCGAGGTGCAACTCCCCACTCCGATGGCTCAGCCCGAGAAGGTTCCAACTCAACGTCAGCACGCCGAGCTCCCGCTGCCCTCCTTCGTATACCAAGAGGAGGTCAGTTCACCTCCCATCCCCGTGCCTAGACGTTCAAGGCTCCCGCTGCCCTCCTCGGAATCCAGGTTGCCCCCGGTGCATGGCACTGAGGTAGTAATAATAGTGTAGTAGCATTATAGCAATTAACTGCCATAATACATGTAACACTGTTCCAGCATAGAATATTGAACATAGTTTGTTTAGTACCCCCAGGTGTGTGCAATTAGACAGATGCAATTGCGTTGCAATGTTCTATGTTGACCACTAGAGTGCAGCATTTAATCAAAACTGACTACAAAGTAAGGCTGTGAGTCATGTTGTCTATTTTGTTGTAACATTTCAGACTACAAGGTCCCTGTCATGGAACTCACATTCACATTTGATCTATTACACAACTAGTAAAACCAACATCGATTCTAGGATCGCCTTATGGGGAATGTGAGGTTCTAAGCACTGGAGTTCCATCAAAACATCAATTCATGAAGCTAAGCAACCTCTCAACGTGTCCACTTTTTTAAAACACCTTTTTGTATGATGGCAACTAAATTCAGGCTCACTGTAAAAATGGAGGACTTACATGTTTTTCAGCAGTTTGCATGGTCTCCTATCACACAGTCATCAACAACTGCTATAATCAGCATGTATTTATGTGTTGCTCGCTCAAACAGGCTACTAATCACGGTCTAATCAGGCAGCATTATAAATGAAGTAGAGTCCCGCTGCTTTTTTATGCAGTAGGTGTGTTGGGAAAACCAAAAGCGCTGAAATGATCTGGAAACATTAGGCTACTTTGCAAAATGCAAAAGGCATTTATGCAAAGGTTAACAATGCTAAATTAAAATAACATCTATAATACAGTATATGATCAGTGCAGTGGAACAAGATACATAATTATTTAATTCAGAGGTGCTTTTGTGTCTTGGAAGAAGATTTACCATATAAATGGCGTAATTTTGTTCCAGCCCCCTCGAAAACATCATATAAAGAGTAAATATTGCCCCCAGCCGAAGGAAATATGTTCATAATCATTTACATGTGCACACAAGTTAAAAAACAATGAGAAAATAATAAAATCAATGAGAAAAATAATAAATGTTGTTATAAAAAAATGACTCTTTACCTTTCGGGTCAAGTGAGGTGAGCTTGATGGCGGAGGAGGAGGAGGCAAACAGAGTTTTGACAGATGGCAGAAATCATACTTAAGTTTACGTACTGTAACTTCATTGAAATGAATACACTACATTACATTCCAAACTTAACACTATGATTTTTGATTTATATTTAAAAAAATGGGTGGGAGCTTTTCGCTATGCTGAGCAAAGGGAAGCCGTGATGGGTCATCATTAGGAGGAAGAGGATAATGGGAGACTAGAAAAATTCTGGGTGGAAATTTTGATGGACATGCTATGTGTGCCGTATGGCCGTACAGTATGGCATTGCTGTATATATATGAGGAAATGAGCTAAAATGCTAGCATGGCAACAGGCAGAATGCAAACACCTAGCTAGACAGGAATATATACCAAAACCGCCCAGGCATTTTTATAGTGTCCTAAAATCATGAAATGTCTGTATTAATAAATATAGTATAAATAGTATAATGTAAATATAAATATAATATAATATAAATATAAGTATAATATAATATATAAATATAATATAATATACATAATATATAATATATAAATAATATAAGTATAAATAAGTAGAAATATGAAAAAATTAGCTGAAATGCTAACACGCTAACAGATGGAATCCTAATACCTAGCAAGATAGCACTATGCACCAAAACTGCCGAGGCAGTTATATAGTGCCTCAATATCATAAATGCCTGTATTAGCCTTTAAATATGAGAAAATTAGCTAAAATGCTAACACGCTAATAGGTGGAATCCAAAAACCTAGCTAGATAGCAATATACACCAAAACCGCCAAGGCAGTTATATAGTGCCCCGATATCATGAAATGTCTGTATTAGCCTTTAAATATGAAAAAAAATGCTAACACGCTAACAGGTGGACTCCAAATACCTAGCTAAATAGCAATTGACACCAAAACCACCAAGGCACTTCGATAGTGTCCCAATATCATGAAACGCCAGTATTAGCCTTTAAATATGGGAAAATTAACAAAAATGCTAACATGCTAACAGTTAGCCTGCTAGCACCTAGCAAGACAACACCAAGTCCAGAAAGTGGCAAGGCATACATAAAGTCTTATGTGTTTGTTGCAATAACAAAGCAATTGTCAACCAATGCAGGCAGCTCGGATTATGTGGAACGATACTGAAATATCGATATTTGTCACCATTGCTTAATGCTTTAATTGGTATCAATTGGGAAAAGAAATCACTGTGATCGCACTTCTCTACAGACAGCACTGATGTGTTGTAGAAGTACTGTAATGAAAAGTAGTGTAGGAGGAGGGAAGGGCCGAGTAAAGGAGGATTTCAGAGGTGGGAGGGGCTGATCATAGGAGGATTTCAGAGGAGGGAGGGGCTGAGTAGAGGCGGGAAAAGCAGCCATAATGAGAGCGAGTCAGCTCAAACATTGGAAATGTGAGGAAAGTTCATGTCAAACAAAAGCTTCTCACGGCCAGACGATTCGAGATATCGACACCTAGGGACCACCGTGAGCGACCTGAGGCTTTAGGCTACGCATACACCTTTTCATTTTTCCAATAGGCGGAGAAATGACCGTGATAGAGCGATGAAAAAAGAGTGAAAATTGAAGATTTTGAGGAAGAAGTGGCGGCCGTTTTAACATTAGTGTCAATGGGAGATTTTTCAGACTTTTCTCCCTTCAGGGGGCGACAGAGGCAAATCCGCACGCACGACAGGCATAAAAGTTACATTTTCTGAAAGAGGACAAATATGTCTACCTTTATTGCAAATATCATCAAACTGGGCTGAACGATGTGGCAGGGAGGAGGAGTTGTTCCAAAAAAAAAAAATGTCTGTCTCCCCGCTCTCTGTTCACTGTTTCACTCACCTTCTTCTGACGACGATAGAGCCAAAAGTAAACAAAAAAGCCACAGAGAAAGTAGACAAGTATATCTACAAAATGAGACATTAAGCGTGTTTCTATGTGGCTGTAAGCCTGAGCTACAAGGACGTGAAAAGGAGGCAAATCCTCGCGTTTCGCCTGTTTTTCCCAATCTCCACCTGTTCTAAAAATAGGTTTTGTGTACCTAATCGTGCATAATAACTGAGATGACCAATGGGAGGGCAGCTTCTTCTTCTTTTTTGGTTTTACGGCGGTTGGCATCCATTACTTTGGTGCATTACCGCTCCAAGGGGAGGGCAGCTTGTATGGTGCCGCAGTTTATTAGGGCAGCAGCTTCAGTAGGGAAGTCCAGACTTCCCGGTCCCCGGCGACCTCTTCCAGCTCCATCGGGAGGACACCAAGGCGTTCCCAGGCCAGCTGTGAGACATAGTCCCTCCNCAATGCAATTGTCAACCAATGCAGGCAGCTGGGATTATGTGGAACGATACTGAAATATCGATATTTGTCACCATTGCTTAATGCTGCAATTGGTATCAATTGGGAGAGGAAATCACTGTGATCGCACTTCTCTACAGACAGCACTGATGTATTGTAAAAGTACTGTAATGAAAAGTAGTGTAGGAGGAGGGAGGGGCCGAGTAAAGGAGGATTTCAGAGGAGGGAGGGGCCGACCTGAGGCTTTAGGCTACGCATACACCTTTTCATTTTTCCAATAGGCGGAGAAATGACCGCGATAGAGCGATGAAAAAAGAGTGAAAATTGAGGAAGAAGTGGCGGCCGATTTAACATTGGTGTCAATGGGAGATTTTTCAGACTTTTCTCCCTTCAGGGGGCGACAGAGGCAAATCCGCACGCACGACAGGCATAAAAGTTACATTTTCTAAAAGAGGACAAATATGTCTACCTTTATTGCAAATATCATCAAACTGGGCTGAACGATGTGGCCGGGAGGAGGAGTTGTTCCAAAAAAAAAAAAAATGTCTGTCTCCCCGCTCTCTGTTCACTGTTTCACTCACCTTCTTCTGACGACGATAGAGCCAAAAGTAAACAAAAAAGCCATCTACAAAATGAGACATTAAGCGTGTTTTTATGTGGCTGTAAGCCTGAGCTACAAGGACGTGAAAAGGAGGCAAATCCTTGCGTTTCGCCTGTTTTTCCCAATCTCCACCTGTTCTAAAAAATAGATTTTGTGTACCTCATCAACTGACCAAAAAGGCTGCTTGCACAGCATGTGCATAATAACCGAGATGACCAATGGGAGGGCAGCTTCTTCTTCTTCTTTGGTTTTACGGCGGTTGGCATCCATTACTTTGGTGCATTACCGCTCCAAGGGGAGGGCAGCTTGTATTGTGCCGCAGTTTATTCAACATTCTTCCATTTTCTTTTAGTTTTTCTTTTTAATAGTACTACCTATTTTTCCAATTTTAAATTTGGAAAAAATAAGCCTTTATACCCGGGTTGTCAAACTCTTATTTTTTGAGGGCCACATTTAAGTTATGACTGCCCACAGAGGGCCACTTGTAACTACCATTATGAATAAATATGAAAATCCAGTCCACCTCTTGCCCAAAGACAGCTGGGATAGGCTCCAGCATACCCGCGACCCTAATGAGGATAAGCGGCACGGAAAATGAATGAATGAATGAAGAATAGACTGTGGCGTTTCACATGAAAGTTGTCTTTTTCCGGCCATTTTCAGCATTTAATCCACCCCACAAATGTGATGCTGCAGATACTCGAGCTGCTCAAAGGAAGGTTGGTTTTATAGCTTCTTTAACCAGCCAAACTGTTTTCAGCCGTGCAGACGTGATTGCACAAGGCCGTTCTAATCATTCATTAGGCTTGTGACACGATGAGCAAACACTTTGTATCATTGGAACCCTAGAGTGCTGGAAATGGGCCTCCATACATCCATGCAGATATTGCACCACAAAGCAGACATGTGCAGCAGAACAATGTATAGTCTATTTCCCATTTCTTTCAGGTTATCTTCCATCCATCCATCCATTTTCCACCGCTTATCCGGGTCCGGGTCGCGAGGGCAGCAGCTTCAGTAGGGAAGTCCAGACTTCCCGGTCCCCGGCGACCTCTTCCAGCTCCACCGGGAGGACACCAAGGCGTTCCCAGGCCAGCTGTGAGACATAGTCCCTCCGGCGTGTCCTAGGTCTTCCCGGGGGCCTTCTCCCGGCCGGGCGTGCCCGAAACACCTCACCGGGGAGGCGCCCGGGAGGCATCCGGACTAGATGCCCGAGCCACCTCAACTGGCTCCTCTCGATGTGAAGGAGCAGCGGCTCTACTCTGAGCTCCTCCCGGATGGCCGAGCTCCTCACCCCAGGTTATCTTCATTGAAAAAATCGGTGCTTTTCTTTTAAAAATAAGGGCATATCTAAGTGACCCCAAACTTGTGAATGGTAGTGTACGTATGTTTGTACTTTTTACTTTTGTTTCAGCAAGAGAACAGGATGCGGTACATTGGCTGAAAGCATCTTTAAGATAATTATTTAAAAAGCTGCAGGAGGAAGTAGCTCAGACAACCATGTGTTTTTCTTTTATTGCCCCCCTCCCACTTTTTCCACAGTTGAACGAAAACTAAACAGGATTTCCCCTCCTTGGATAATTAGCTGTCAGTCCACTTCCACTATAAGCCTCGCTGTCCGCTTCGTCATCCGATCTGACATTATAGATCGCCTGAATGTTAGAGCAGAAAATAAGTACACTGTAGATTCTCCTTCAGTTCTGTTCTCACTCGCTATGGCCCTCCACTGTAAAAATGGACAGAAGAAAATGTTCTGATTATACATATGGGGTGTAGAACAAAGCTGGGACACTTGGGACCTCATACAGTATGAGGAGTGAACCATAATACAGAGAAGTAATCATCCAAATGCTACAATAGGACTCCAAACACTTGAGAGATGGGTCTTGGTCCTTCTGCAACCCCTGCGAGTGGGACCATGCCACCCACCACCCAGCCCACGCTCCACCCACAGAAGCGGGCAACCCTCCACTCTGCCCATCCCCGGCCGTCGTACCGCCCAGCTAACAAACAAGCTCAGGGACACCCAGCCAACGCCCGCCCCCCCCTCGAGGTGCCAGGACTGTTCAGAAATCGGGACGATGCTCCCAGCCGGGGGATCAAGACCTCCAAGGTCGCAGCTTGTGAACAAATTCCCGTGGAGGTTGGAATGCAGAGTTTTTTGACAGAAGAACATATAGTGTCAGGCTCCACTGTGACTCAGGTTAGTTTTTGTTTTTATACATTCCCTTTAAATGGTGATGCAGTCCATGTTCTTCACACGTCTCTGTTACCGCCCTGTAGATGCTGCACACCCTGAGCTGGGCGGAGCTACTGGAGCCCTGCAGCTGTCGCCCATTAGTCAAGCTTATTACCACCTCAGCTGCTGCCAGTAGTTGCTGGAGTATTCTCCGTTGCTCGTGCCCACAGATAGTTCCGTGTTTGGTCCCCCCTTTTCCGCTATGTAACTTCTCACCTGCTGCAGGGCTTCCATCCTGGATTTATCTCCTCCGTCTCTACACAGCCTGGTACTTCCGTCCGGCTCACCTGATAGTGTCTTTCTGCTATTCAGTTTTTCCCTTTTGTGTCTTTTCCCACGGCGTCTCCCGTATTTTTTGCACCTTCGCCTTCAGTTCTTGTTTGGTCTGTTTTGTGACATTTAAGTACTTATCCTGCTGGAGCTGCCGTCGCCTCTGCATCCTCGGGGTCCATAGTCTGGATAAGTTTTGGGGCAGATAGTTTTAAGAACTCAGTAGAGGGATTACTTTCCTATGTTATATTAATGAATCCTGCCCAAATTATAAATATGATTTTATGTATTCAAGACATTTGTTATGGCTTATTCCACACTGCATTATATGGTTTTTAGATGGGGTAAAATGGTTGCCTTTTATTCATTCATTCATTCATTCATTTTCTATACCGCTTATCCTCATTAGGGTCACGGGGATGCTGGAGCCTATCCCAGCTGACTTTGGGCGGGAGGCGGGGTACACCCTGGATTGGTCGCCAGTCACTCGCAGGGCACATATAGACAAACAAACATTCACACGCTAATGGACAATTTAGAGTCACCAATGAAGCTAACATGCATGTGTTTGGAATGTGGGAGGAAAGCGGAATACCCGGAGAGAAAACCCACACACACGCACGGGGAGAACATGCAAACTCCACACAGAGATGATTGCCTTTTATGGTATATTTAATTCCCTTAACATGCCACGAGGGAAAAAATATTGGTTTCTTTTAAACAGGATGTCAGGATTATTCCAGAAGGGTGAGTAAAGACCAAGCTATTTTTTAGAAATTATATGAATGCTTTTAAATCAATTATTTAGTTTAGGAGCTCCAACCCCCACATGGCAAGGATTTTGAATATATGCCGGCTTGTTTTTCCAAACAAAGTTATGTGTGAATACAGTTAAGTGTCAATACTATACTTTCATTTAAGTTTTAAAATGGCAAATGTGGCAGAACATAAAAATAACCAACGGATGGCATTTTGTTTGGAATATTTAAGTTATGGGGCTGCACGGTGGATGAGTGGGTAGCATGTTGGCCTCACAGTCAGGAGATCAGGGTTGGAATCTCCCTTGGGCATCTCTGTGTGGAGTTTGCATGTTCTCCCCGTGCGTGCGTGGGTTTTCTCTGGACTGGAATGGTGTGTATGGGTATACGTCTGCCCTGCGATTGACTGGCAACCAGTCCAGGGTGTTCCCCGCCTCCCACCCTCCCAGTGAGGATACGCGGTATAGAAAACGGATGGATGGAAATTTAGGTTATCCGTGTTCTGTAAGCTTTCAGTGTGAACAAATCATGTAAAAAAACTGCTTCAGAAAGTGTAATGCAACTTTTTTACACTTGTGGTCCGGATCAGAGTACCGAACCACAAGTGTGAACGCAGGCTTACTTTGAAAACTTTGGCAAAACTTAGAAGTTGACTCTCTGATAAGGTGAGTGAAAAGGACGAGTGTTGCTTCTATTAGGATAATTAAGCACGCTGCTTTTCGGAGCAGTTTGATTAACTGCTCCGCTGAATGGATGACGTGCTAAATGATGCAATTGCGCCTCCAAAAGTGTATCAAAATTCAAAAGTTAAATGGCGATACAGTATGTTTGGAAACCAGAAGGCCATCATTTTAATTTGAAACCTGCTACTCGTGCCATCCTCACTTAACTTCATTTAACTGTGGGGAGCGGGGGGAGGCGGGGATGCAGCGGGGGTTCCCAGATTGAGGTTTGCTCCCGCTCCCTTCTGTTTGTTATGCCTCGTAAAAAAACTCCATTTTATTCACTAAAAACTGCACATTAGCGAGGAATTGTCCGTGCATGGTATTTTTCCTTTATGTCGTTTTTAAAAAGGACGATTGGGCCCACATGCTGTTTTTCAGCGGGTTCCATAAACACAACACCATCAGCCAACATAGGCCAAACAGGCACACACACAGACATTGAGAGAAGCAGCGAACAGAAGGAGTCAACTGGAACATCTCAGCGAGTGCACCAGTGGCTGTCCATCAGATGGTAAGCAAGTGTCTCGGTGTCTTTAGGGTGCTGTGGAAACTCATTCCAGGTTTTTGTACAACCATATGGGTCTCTAATTCTGTGGGTCGGGCAGCTTGGTGCAGGCTGGGCAGTGGTAATTCCGTCCGAGTGCGCAAGAGCTGGTAGCTGCTTGTCTCTGCCATTCTTCCATAGCGAGGAGAAAACAGCTTGTTTTTTTTTTTTTTTGACAGCAGCACCAGCTGGAGAGCAGCAAGTCAAATGCATAAATGCATTTTGATGCTCTGCTGAATGAATGAATGAATAAATTGGACTGCGAAGATGCAGGATTAAATACCCAAGGTCACCTGAAGGTGATCAGACTTTCACAAGTGTCAGAACTTTCCCTGGATATGGATATGGTACGTGTACTCCATATACAAATAAAAGACCGCACACGTTTTTCAGTTTATGAGAAAAAAATTACAAATATGGGAAAAATTATGTGAAAATAGAATGTTTATTTTACATTTTCTGTTTTTTTTTTTTTTGCTGTCCTCTTAATCAGCAACCGGTTTTAACATAAAAAAAACACTCCACAGTAGAGGAGATAGTTCTCTTTTTTATTTTAGTGCATTCTGTGTCTTTTGTATTACGGAGCGAAACTGAAACACGAAAAACACGAAAAAAAAACGACATTAACCTTTCACACTGGCAAAACCGGTGCATCAGAGCTGTTCTAAAAATAGATAGGGAACGGCGGCTTTTACGCAGAACACACAAACGAGGGATGTTTCCTGCTCTCACATTAAATGCTTGTCGAGCAGCAACAGGACAGGAGTAAAGGGCAGCTGTCACGGCCCCCGCGTGGTGGGAAACCCTCACCAGCAGGCCTCTACTGCCGCGCTCACGCCACTTTTAAATTGCCGGGTTGACCTTTTTCACTCAATTCTATGCCATTTATGCAGATCAAGATGATTATGGAGACAAATGTGAAATGCCACGATCTCATTAATAGCAGCATAATACTGAAAGGGGCTACAGCGCTTACAACCACAAAAGAAGACTTTTTACATAGAACCTTGATTTAGGGGGCAAATCGATTAAAAAGAGATTTTTCTTAATGGTGGGGTTTTTTTAGCGCCACAGTGTGTACCCCTCTTTAGTGCATGTCTTTCAGCGCCAGCTGGAGTGATGGAGCACAGTCCAGGGAAAGAGCTCATTAAACCTGGATGCTGATCGCTTTAGCAGTGTCAACTTTTGATGTTTCAGTGGAGCACTCCTGCTCTACACTATGTAGTGTCAACTTCACTGACGTGTTTAATACTTCAAAATGTGGCTGCTGAACCTTTCTTGCTCCAACTACAGGATGCTGGAAAGTTACATGTTATGCTGTCTACTATGAATGGGTCGTTTTGATTACCCAACTTTACTGCATGGTGGAAGCCAGACTTAGAGGTGCCAATCAATGGTGAGGAGCAGAATTGTTACTTTATGGTTTACAGGTGGCAAAAATTGGAATAACGTTTTGTTTTGTTTGTTTGTTATATGAATTTCACATTGTTTTCTGCGTGAAACTACGATTATTCTGTATGAAATATGCTTTTTGTAGCACAGGATCGAAGGTAACCAAAGTATAACGCCTGCCGGGAATGAGGATTAATGGTACTAAAAGGTGTTATGTGACAGTGATTGGTTTTCTTTATACTTTTTGCAATAGTTGATAAACTATACCACACTAAAATGAGCCCAAACTAAATATTTTGGATTGAAACGGTGGTCTTGAAAATGGTCTTATGGGTTCCAAAAAGTAGATAATTGTAACTGTTAACAAAGAAGACATAAATATTTCAGACCAAACGCTACAGGAAATAGCAAAACAGGACCAGCTCTACACCCTTGCAAGGGTACTGGAGGGTATGTGGGAGTTTGCCCAACCGGTCTACATGTGCTTTGTAGACCTGGAAAAGGCATTGGACCGTGTCCCTCGTGGTGTCCTGTGGCGGTTGCCCCGGGAGTACGGGATTGGTGGCCCTTTTGTACGTGCCATTCGGTCCTTGTACAATCGAAGCAGGAGCCTGGTTGGCATTGCCAGCAGTAAGTCGAGCTTGTTTCCGGTGAACGTTGGCCTCCGCCAAGGCTGTCCTTTTTTACCGATTCTGTTCATAATCTTCATGGACAGAATTTCTAGGCGCAGTCAAGGTGTTGAGGGAGTCCAGCTGGGGGACCTTAGGATATCGTCTCTGCTATTTGCAGACGATGTGGTCCTTATGGCCTCATCAGGCTGTGACCTTCAGCGTTTACTGGAGCTGTTTGCAGCTGAGTATGAAGCTTCTGGGATGAGACTCAGCACCTCCAAATCCGAGGCCATGGTTCTCAGTCGGAAACGGGTGGACTGTACCCTCCGGGTTGGGAGTGAGGTCTTGCCTCAGGTGGAGGAGTTCAAGTATCTCGGGTTCTTGTTCACGAGTGAGGGAAGGTTGGAGCGTGAGATCGACAGACGGATCGGTGCAGCGTCTGCAGTAATGCGGTCGCTGTACCGGACCGTCGTGGTGAAGAGAGAGCTGAGCCGGAAGGCAAAGCTCTCTGTTTACCGATCGATCTACGTTCCCACCCTCACCTATGGTCATGAGTTATGGGTCATGACCGAAAGAATGAGATCGCGGATACAAGCGGCGGAAATGAGTTTCCTTCGTAGGGTGGCTGGACTCACCCTAAGAGATAGGGTGAGGAGCTCGGCCATCCGGGAGGAGCTCAGAGTAGAGCCGCTGCTCCTTCACATCGAGAGGAGCCAGTTGAGGTGGCTCGGGCATCTAGTCCGGATGCCTCCCGGGCGCCTCCCTGGTGAGGTGTTTCGGGC